>OZ026825.1:7440970-7516823 GCA_964023185.1 Macaria liturata | reverse complement strand
TGGTGTTTTTAATAAAGTGGATATCTATCTATCTGTGTCTAAATGAAAATAATAATTGCAATCTACAATTTCGTTAGACAGAGACAGAGAGACAAGAAAATGCAATTAGGTTATAGCAAAAAGTTTACGCCACAACGTAAATATGTATGGATTTGGATTACCGCGATTCTTGATAATAGGAGTCCAAAGAGTTACATTAGCCACTTTTTAACTCAATAAAACACGTGCTACGCTGTAAAACTAGTAGGTTTTTTTTTTAGGACGTATCGTGTTAGAGCGCTGACTAATGATGATGATGATGTTACCTGGTGGCATGAGAGGGGGCACGGGCGGCAGCTGCCTCATCTCAACACCAGGTGGCTCTAACTGCGTGTCATGCTGCTGCAGGCCAGGCTGGTGAGTCTCGGAGTCACTGTCCGAGTCACTGCCCGCCGCGCCTGTGCTGCGTTTTAGGGCGCTGAGCCTGTGGAAATAGAGCTCATATTAGCTTGAGGGACTGGTACAGTTAATAAAAACTAGGTCGACACAAAGACAATAGACAAATAACCCTCCTTTCACACGGCAAGATCCCGTCTTGCTGAGTGAATGGAGGGTTATTTTTCTATTGGACCTCGGACAGTAAGAAGAATTGTGAAGATGGTGTTGGAATAGGTGTTTTGAGCAGATTTATAGGACAACAGAATGTATGCCACTATTTTTCTAAATGTGTATTCGTTCCGGTGCATTTACGAGGGCGGGTCAATAAGTCCGTGACTTTTGGAATAAAACACAGATTTTTTGATAAATAAATCATTTTATTTTTCAACGTAGTCTCCCTTGAGCTCTATACACTTTGTCCAACGCTTCTCCAATTTTTTTATCCCTTCCAAAAAATATGATTTGTCGAGGTCCTCAAAATAGGCCTTTGTTTGCGAGATGACTTCATCATTGGAGTCAAATCTTTTTCCACCAAGCCATTTCTTCAGGTTTGGAAACAAGAAGTAGTCACTCGGAGCCAAATCTGGAGAATAGGGCGGATGAGGGAGCAATTCATAGCCCAATTCAAGGATTTTTGCCATGGCAACTGCACATGTGTGCACCCTTGCATTGTCTTGGTGGAAAAGAACTGTTTTCTTGGCCAAATGAGGTCGGTTTTTTTTCAAATCGTCATTGAATCGGTCCAATAAGTTGGCATAATATTCCCCATTGATTGTTCTTCCCTTTTGAAGGTAGTCAATGTGGATTATCCCGCGTGCATCCCAAAAAACAGTCGCCATAACTTTATTGGCTGACAAACCCACCTTGGCCTTCTTTGGCGCCGATTCACCCTTAGAAACCCACTGTTTTGACTGTTGTTTGGTCTCTGGTGTGTTGTGATGGATCCATGTTTCGTCCACGGTTACAAAACGACGCAAAAACTCCTCCATATTGCGATTAAACAACGCCAAACCTTCCTGTGAAGTTGTTACACGATTGCGTTTGTGGTCGACTGTGAGCAAACGCGGCACCCATCTTGCGGAAAGCTTTCTCATGCCCAAGTGATCATTCAAAATTGAAACCACTGAGCCATGCGAGATCCCTACGGCTTCCACAATCTCTTGCACTTTCAATCTTCGGTCGGCCAACACCATATCGTGAATTTTTTCGATTGTTTCGGGTGAAGAGACCTCAACTGGGCGTCCAGGACGTTCGGCATCTTCAGTGCTTGTACGGCCACAACGAAATTCAGTAAACCACTTTTTTACCATTGAAATCGATGGTGCAGAGTCCCCATAGTATTTATCAAGCTTAGCCTTGGTCTCGGTAATGGTTTTTTTTCGCAAAAAATAATGCTTAATAAGCACACGAAATTCACTTTTTTCCATTTTTTCCTCAAATTACTGGGTAGTCTGATAAAGATAGCTGATTAACACAAACTAACTGACGCAGCAAGTTCAAATTTTGACAGGAGTCAACTGACAGATGCCTGTTGACAGGAGTAGTATTGCTTTTTCAGTAAAGAGGTCAGAAATTCAAAAAGTCACGGACTTATTGACCCGCCCTCGTACTAGACATCAAGTAAATACTGATACCTCTTCAAATTGTACACTGAGAATAGAAACTTTTATAATAGCTTGTCATTGCAGGTAAGATGGGAGATAACGTAATCTTACTACATCTTCATTTTGAAACAAAATATACCTGAGTAATGAGTCTATACCTAGCATTCAAATCCGCAGCTCTATCTCTCTCCCTCTTCTTGTGAACCTCTTCCATCTCTTTCATGAAGTCGTCTATATTCTGTCCCGAGAGAGCTAACATCCTCTGCTGTAGTGACGTTGGTTTCGGCGCAGGCGCCGCTTTAGCGGGGGGCTCTGATTCGTCCATTTCATCACCGTCCATATCTTCATCCATTGGCTCTACATGCTTGGGAGGTGGTGCCTGAAAGAGATAGAAGATGTGAAAGAGTGGGAAAGGCATATGATTTTTTTAGAGAGAATACTTATTTAGAAATTATTACGCATTTATGATACCAGTGTTAAGAATAATAAAAAAAATAGCCTTTTATAATCTCTTAAATTAACCTTTTTATAGAATCTGACTTGAATCAGTAAGTTGTTTGTTTCTCTTATCAATCGTTTTATAATATAATCGATACTTTGATTCGATGGGTTTACACTCCACCATAATATAATCGATGGTAAGCGATCATCATGGTCTACTCTCCCTTAGAAAACTGCAAAATATTTGCAAAAGCCAAATAATGAACAACTACAATAATTACACTTTACATCAGCTTTATATGTAAGACAATAATGTGTACTACCAACATTCATTAACAGTACATTAAGCATGTATACTAAAAATATGTAATCATCTGATAAAAAAGGTATTTTAAATAACAAAGTGCCATAGTAAACTTCAAGAGGTTAATCCATAGATAAAGAGATATTATTACAAACAAATAGTCCAAAGGTATAATTATTTTATCATACTTATTTTCCATCGCGATAAGTTTTGAAAGAACCACTATTACAATAGCAATACTTCAGACAATTCATTCTGTGATTCAGCAACCAATCACAGCACTATTGAAGCAGAATATTATGAGAAGACTGTAGCAGGAATCATATTATGTTCTGCTATTGTTGACATATTAATATCAAGTATGTATCTTCTATAATTTACTTTATTTTGACCAGCATTGACGAAATAATCCTCAAAATACATATATACATATACTCGTATTATATAGCTTCCAATGATAATCTCTATTCGAAAAAAAAAAACTAATATACAAATTATGTTATTTACATTTTCTTTTGTATGATAATAGTCAAGACACCCAACTTTGTGAAACGTAGACAAGTTTTAAACGAAAAAATACACTCAGCCTGTTTTAGTGAGATGGTAAGTAAAATTACGTAATTAAACATATACACAGTACAACAGGCATAATACTGTGGACTAGGAATAATCCTAGTCCACATTTTACATTACAAATAACATTTATTGAGAACTGTCTTCTTTTTGAGATCAATAAATAAACATGAATACATTTTAGTTACACGCGATGCGTATATTAATGTAATATACAGAGACAGAAAGATGTTGTTGAGAAGAGAAAATCTTTGAGACTACATTCTGTTATGTACCTACTAAGAATTTGTAAAATTTGTGAATTGTTTCCAATTCTGAATTGGCGTGCTAAAGCAGCTTTACAATAGTAGTAGCAGCGTACAGCTGCTACTACTATTTCTGGCATACAAAATTTTCACCTAGAGAGTACCTATGTACCAGGCCACTCAGAAAATTTTGCGAAAAAAAGTTTTTATGAATGAGAGACTGGCCAGTTTAAAACTATTTTAAAAATATGATTATTTATAAGTAAAAATAGGCACATTCTAATTTCAAATTTTCCCTCCACATTTTTTGCAAGCTAATTTAAATTATCGTGTCTCAGTAAAAAATGGATCTGCACCGGGAACATTATCGCGCTATGATTTTATACGATTTCAAGTGCTGCCTGAAACCGGAAGAATCTTACGAAAGACTTCAAATGGCTTTCATGGATGAAGGCCCTTCTAAGGCAACCGTGTATCGTTGGTATAATGAATTTCGGCGCGGTCGACTAACTTTGGGGGATGAAGAAAGAAGTGGTCGCCCTTCGACGGCTGTTACGGAAGAAAACGTGCTAGCAGTGAAAAATTTAATCCAAGACAATAGGCGAGTTACATACCAGGAGATTCAGCACATTGTGCAGATTGGATCGGGAAGCCTTGACAAGATTCTGCACGTGCATCTTCGCGTGAGGAGGATAGTTTCACGCTGGGTGCCGCACAACCTCACCGATGCTCAGAAACAGGCTCGGGTGGAATGGTGCTGTGATATGCTTAACAAATTTAAAGCAGGTTCGTCTCGGCGTGTTTATGCATCATTACAGGCGACGAGTCCTGGATATATCAATACGATCCAGAAACGAAGCGCCAGTCGACAGTTTGGGTGTTTCAAAACGAAGCAACGCCTACCAAAGTGAAGCGATCTAGAAGCGGGGAGAAAATTTTGATCGCGAACTTTTTCAATTTGACTGGCTACTTGGTGTCCATTCCTTTACAAAACCAAAGAAGCATCAACGCCGAATGGTATATTAATAAATGCTTGTCAGAAGTTTTCTCTGTTGTGAGCAACAAGCGACCAAACACAGGGCTCCGTGGGCTACTGCTCCATCATGACAACGCGCCCGCGCACACCGCGCTCAAAACGAGGGACTTCCTGGACAGCACGCCGGTCAAACTCCTGGGTCACCCTCCTTACAGCCCGGACCTAGCACCGTGTGACTTCTTTTTATACCCAAAAATAAAAAATCTGCTCAAAGGGATACAATTTTCGTCACCGGAAAATGCGCTGTCAGCGTTCGAGCAGGCCGTAAACGAGGTGTCTGCGGCGGACTGGAAAAAGTGTTTCGAAAATTGGTTCAGACGCATGAAACTTTGTATAGATGCTAGTGGAGAGTACTTTGAAAAGATTTAATAAAAATATATTTGCCTATAGAACATTTTTTTTTTGTTTCGCAAAACTTTCTGAGTGTCCCACGTATAAGGTATAAACATACATCCTTATATGTACAAGAAAGAAGTTTCCAAAGCATAGTCATATCCTAGTAATATTTTAATCACATCTTAAAAATCAGCTACCAGTTGTACAATACATTGTCAGTCTCTGTAAGAAAAAGATTGTATGGTTTGCACAAAAACCATTCAATCTTTTTCAAATCTCGTTGGTCGTTAGCTAAATTTGAGTAGACACTGTAGATACATTACACGAGTATACATTGTAAGTACCTACCCAGTATCCATAAACAGTTGGATAGCTACGTAGTTTTGCACAAGTTGTCAAAATATTGCACAACATCGCGCAATGTAGGGATAGCCCTAGTTTTCGTCATCTTTTCACAACACTATAAATAGCATGTTGTTTAGCAGACTAGATGAAATGTAAAATGCAACTGAAAATAGTTCTTATTAATGAATAATACATGTATAGATTACAGTAGGTATATGTGTTGTGATGATTTTGTGATATAAATTTGTATAATTATTATAACATAAATGGTACTAAGAAATTGGAAGTGTATAAGTTTTAAAAGTTTTGCAAACAGAAAATATTTCTTTGTTATAACATCAATCCTGTAACGTACAAAATTCAAATATTCTACAGTTAAATTCGTTAAGGGTGTATTAACATAGTGGTCATATTTATTTTAATATACATAAGTAGTGTGAAATAATGTGATAGAAATAAAGGCTTTTTTATTTTTTTTATTTTTATTTTTATTATTTTTTTATAAATATTTAGCATGTTTAACATTTTTGTTAAAAAATATATCAAATGTATAAATAGTGATATCAATCCATAGGTATATTGGGTTGATAAAAACAACAATAAGTAAGTATTATAATCTTGTAGCGTAATTGAAATATATTTACAAGTACCTACATTAATTAATTCATTAAGCCAAGTCAGAGGGTCCTAAGGCGGCTTGATAAACTCTCGACAACAGAGTTGGCCACTCTCATTCGATAAGAATAAGAAGAATTCATTCATAATGATCTTAATCTACACCATAATAATTATAAAGCGACTTTGAACTACACTAATATCACGACGAACGATACTAAAATAATGTCAAATATTCTTAAGTTATATGTATTTAATTCTTGATCTAGGATCTGATCACTTTTATGTTATTTTTATAAAATATCTTATAAATTAATTAGACAACCACAACACAACAGTGTAACCTAATCTATCTACAGCTTTGGCTAAAAATATGCAATTTGATTTCTTATTTCTCAAAGATATCATCTCAAAGATTTTCTCTCAACAAAAAAACACACATAGAGGAGCAACGTCGATCGACCCGTGAAGCAAGCGAGTGACATATAACAGTTAGGACGCACCCTCCTGACGCCACAGAAGACGATATATTCGTCGTGGTTCTGGTCACACACCTGCATTACCTCGCCGGGGTACTGTGCGAGGTGCTCCTGGATGACCGCCTTCGGATAAACATGTTATGTCTACACTTTATATCTAAGCACTACCTTGATATATAAAAGCGAGTGTGGCTCAGCGGTTCCAGTGTCTGCTTTTCATCCAAACGCACCTTGGTACGAATCCAGCCCTACACCAATAACTTGAATTTTCAAGTTATGTTTGGATTTGCACTCGCTTAACGGAAAAGAAATAAATACATCGTGAGGAAACACGACATGTTTGAGGACCACAACATCCGAGGACATGTGTCTTCCGTGGAAGACCACCACGATGTGGAGAGAACTCCCCTAACGAATTGATTCTGCGGGGGAGTCACGAACCTCAGTCGTGAGGAAATACGACTCAAGAATGACCTTGGTATAGCCAACTATTTCTTTGTAAATCCCATTCAATCTATAGATTAGTTAGCGAACGTATTCATCGACACGGGCAGTCTTTGAATGGGTGATCATAAAGTGACACTATATTTGGGGCCCTTGCGTTTGTTATACAAGAAGTTTACTAGTAGGTGCTTGTTGTTTGGCATACTTTAAAAATTCACGATTTTTTCGCACTGCTGGATATAGGCTCTCTTTTGTATTTCATTGGTTCAGTTTGACAGAGTAACTAAATAATATGGACCTGCCAGAACTTATACAAATATGTATGTAAGTACAATATAATGATTGGACGGACATTGATAACATACGACAATACAAATACAATACTCCAGTGCAAATAACATGATCCCAGGAAAACTAAGATGTCGGAGATGAATATGAGGTATAGATTTTAGAATAGACTTAAACCGTCTTATTACAAAACGCGGTTTAATGATTAGTCCAGAACTTTGAAAATAAAAAGTGGGTTCTTGTTGTTCAGACATCACATCAAAATGTCAACTTCAAATTGGAACTCTGATTTGACATTGACACATTTTGACAGTTTGATAATTATGACAGCAGACTGACAATTTCCGACCAACTAAAACGGACTTGGTCTACACTAATATTTAAACCACGTACTGTTATGTAATAAGGCCCAATAAAACTATTAAAAAAAGGGTTTTTACGATAGAAGTAATAAAACTATAACAAAAAAAATATGTAAATTAAAACACTTACAGCAACAGCGGTTTCCCCCGGCGGGCCCTCGTCGGCCATGTCAGCGAACCGGAGGCTCTTCTTGGCCGCCTCCTTGTCTTTGTCTCTGGCCTCCGTCCTCTCCTCCAGCATTAATAGAATGAAGTCCACGGGAGGCCCGGGCGGTACTCCGGGGGGCTCCACGCCGTGGGGACGCTCCTGGGAACAGGGGATGATGATGATGATGATAGATTTTTATTTTATTTATTTATTTATTTAGCGCAATGACATGATAAAGTGCTCTTAGTGATTCGTGTCTAGGGTACAGCAAATCCCAGATTTAAAATGCAATTGATTAATTTGACTGATTTATTTTACGAAATCACAAGTAAACAATGTGCATTTTTTCATCAGGTTTTTATGGTGGATTTGTAGATGAATTAAAGCTTGTAGTGATGGGAGTATCTGGAAAGATTTGATTTGGATTCATACTGTAGAATAAATTAAGTAATAAAAAAATACATACATTTGTTACTTTTTAACGCTCAAACAGCTAAATTGATTTGGATGAGAATTGGTATGCAGATACATTAGTCCCTGGATAAACATATAGGTTACTTTCCCGGATTACCTTGGATAAAACACGGGGCGTCGCTAGTACGTGATAAAATCGACATGAAACCAAATGAAATAAGACTCACCTTATAAATGGAGTCCTTCTTGAGTATAGGTTTGGGTGCGTTTGGATGTGTGTGTGCCGAGTCTATGGGCAGCGGGATCTGGGACGGCATGTTACTGTACATCACGTTCTCGGGGATCTGAATCGTACAAAACAATAGTAAATTAGTGGGTGCTCGCGGCTTCGCTCGCATTATGAAGTAAAACTTGCATCTCCTATTTTACCCCTTTAAAAGTAGCATTTCCAAAAATCCTTTCTTAGCAGATGGCTATGTTATAACATCTACCTTCATTCCAAATTTAAGCCCGATCCGTCCCGTAGTTGGGCTGTGCGTTGATAGATTACTATATCAGTCAGTCAGTCACCTTTGAGTGTTATATATTTAGATATTCTCTTTTCCCTTGAACTATTTTTTTAACAAGGAATGGGTTTGCACTTGACCGTATTTTGCATGATGGTAAGAAATCATTACAGTCTAGGATGGAGCGTGCTTGAACTTTAATATAGATAGATAGATAGATAGAATATTCTTTATTGTAACACACACAAAAATAAAATACAAAGAAATAGATTAAACTTATACTAGTGCCACAAGTGGCGGCCTTATCGCTAAAAGCGATCTCTTCCAGGCAACCATTGGATGGAGAGAAATTAATAAAGGATAACGGAGGACGTGGTTTACAATAGAAATAGAAGAGATAAAATAAATAACACAAACAATCATAGTTATAATAATGTACATAAACATAAAAACAAACATCCTAATACATATCATACTGAATAGGTACAAAAATAAACTAATACATAGAGATAAAATATATATCTATATACAAACAATATATTATAGTGACAGTAGAAAAATAATAGCATATATATCAGAGTAATGACGACAGATACCAATTTTTAACCTGAGTCTTGAAGCTTTCAACAGACTGAGCTTTCTTGATGTCAAGTGGCAGTGCATTCCAGAGTAGAACCGCCTGCGCGGTAAACGACTTGCCATAAACTGCTTTCTTACATACTGGATGCTGTAGAGTAAGCCTGTCTGATGACCGAAGAGCAAGGGAGTGGGAAGAATGGATGTATTTGAACCGGGAAACTAAGTAGCGAGGAGAAAATGGGTTGAAAAGGATATTGTATATAAGAGAGAGGATATGAGTATTCCGGCGAAGGCGAATGGGCAGCCACTTGAGCTTCGAACGAAAATGAGATATATGATCAAATTTACGAAGTCCAAAAATGAATCTGATACAATAATTTTGTAGCCGCTCAAGTCTGTTCAGCTGATCTTCCCGAAGATCGAGATAGCAGGCGTCCGCATAGTCAAGTAAAGGGAGAAGAAGAGACTGAGCAAGCGCAACTTTGGTGGCAGTGGGCAGAAAGTTCCGGAGACGTCTTAAGGACGCGCCGGATGCAAATATTCTGGAGCTCACTGACGTTAGGTGAGCATCCCAACTCAGCGTTCGGTCCATTATCAAACCGAGGTTCTTGACATTATCACTGTATGGTATGACGATGCCATCAAACACAACTGGGGGAACAACCGCCCAGTCTATGCGAAAAACCATATGTGAAGCGCCAACAATAATGACCTGTGTCTTCGCAGGGTTTACTTTCAATCCATATGATTTACTCCATGCAGAGATACTACACAGATCAGCATTAATGGCTGCCACAGCTGAATCTAGAGCACTAATTGGAGCCTGAGTGTAGACTTGTAGATCGTCAGCATATAGGTGGTAGGAAGAAGAGAGATGTTGAGAAATAGAGTTAATGAAAATAGCAAATAGAAGAGGAGATAGCACGCCGCCCTGGGGAACACCTGCAGTTGTGTTGCACCAAGTTAATATATTGGTCTTTAATTCAAGAGATTGTCAGTTTTTGCTAGGCAAGTGTGGTAGAAGGCTACAATACAACGATGCTAATTATTAGAGGAATTATGGTCTTGTGAGAACCTATCTTGTATCAAAAAAAATGGGCCATCATTTTTCATGTGACAGATTTGACTATCATGTTGTCTGAATCAACACACACAAGTCTATGGTTATTTATATAATTTTTGTTTGTTTACCTATCTGTTTGTATTTTTGTATGTTTATTTAAACGCTCATAAGGCAGAAACGGCTGAACGGATCATCATGATTATTGTTATGTATGTAGTATGATCTGTCTTAGGAATGTCATAGACTACTTTTTATCCTGAAAGAATGCGAGCGAAGCCGCGGGGGTATCTACTAGTATATAATAGTGATATGAAAAAAATGCAATTCATTCATTAATGTAAATCTAAGTTCAGTAATTGTAATGATTGAATGAATATGCATTTATTTAACACAAACACACAACATCATGACAGTTTGTGATAAAAACCAGCATAACTGATAAGATTTTGTTGACTATTCATTCAACCTGTACACAAATACCAGGTATCTTATTTAACTATTTTTTCGTATGGTATTATGCAGTAAGCTATATAGCCCGCTTCCTTAGTCAATAGGCGTATTTAGTGAGTGTACTGACGCTCACAAATGGAATAGAAAGAGCAATGTATGGGAGTGACGTAATATTAAATAAATTGTAGCTCCTGGCTGTTTGTTATAGTTTGGTAATAGTTAATGTCATGTCAGAAGCCCTTGCATACTTGACACTAGAGTTAGCCACTCTCATGCTAACTTACAAACTAAATTACCATGAAAAAACATTTTTTTTTGTTAATAAAATCCATTTGTGTTACCTGTAATGTAGGCAGAGGAATATCATCAACTTGAACTGACTGAGCGTGTTTCACAGACTCATAGTATGATATGAGATGGGCCTTCCGTTTCTCATACTCCATCTCTTGGCGTTTTAAATCTACCCATTTCTCTGGCTCATCTTTGTCCTGGAAAATAATATAAAAAATACACAATTTTTTTACAAAACAAATCAAAGTTACTATAAATGGACAATTTTGATTGATTGATTGATTTTTGTATGCATATGTATGTATATTTTTTTATATGAAGCGCCCATGCCTCAACTGGCTGACTTCTAAACATACAATGTTCAGCAATTGTGGATGAGGTCTGACTTTGGATAGGTGACAAGAAGTGGTAAGTTTGAAGAAAAATAAAATTGCTGGTCTCACCATTTGTTTAATTTCTAAACTTTCTATAAATACTTATCATAAAAATATGTGCATTCAACTAAAATTTGCACATATAAGTCTGTAATACCATAATTTTCATTTGAACATAAATATAATTTACATGTAAATTATATTTACATTGGAAATTAATATTGTAAAAAGTGTTTAAAGCTAAAGTCCATTTCCATTGCAAGTGTGTCAAGGTAAGGTGTACAATAATAACACTTACATACATCTTGAGGACTCTGTCAAACGTTTCTTTAAGCTTTTTTCTTTTCTCTTTCAAAACTTTCTCATTCAGAGGTGATGGCTGCAGTACATTGAACTCTGAAAATAACCACTCAAATTAAAAAGGCAAAAGTTTGTGTGTATGTGTGGGTCACTCACTTCTTCACATGATAGGTTTATTTACTACTCTTTGTCCCGGATCAACACACCACTAGTAATTTAAAAGAATTACTAACACTAACTTGTGTTACATTATTATTCAATTGTTATAATAAAAGAAAACTTGTTTGTGATTACATTGCAATGGAATAAGTTTTTGTAGCTGAAAATGGCTACTTTTACCATGTTATCAGCTTTTCTCCCACCACACAACAATGTTGTTACCAAATTAATGTATGAACAGATACTATCTTTGCAGTTGAAGCCACATGCATCTCTATAGTAAGCACATTAAGACAAAACTGGTGGATATATAAAGTGATTGGTTACCCATTTCATCAATTTTCTGCAATTCTTCTAGAATCTGCTGCGGATCTTTCATCTTCAGAACAGCAGCTCGTACCATCTGCCTTTGTCGTTTGTTCTTTTTCAACTCTTTCTTTCTTGCTTCCTTCCCTGCAAATTTGTACTAGATTAAAAAAAATTGGTATACATAGTAGATATGGTCTATAAAAAGGGAGTTTGAAATATAAAACTTGTGATAAATACTCTTTCAGACATTACAAATAGCCTATTTATATGATAATGATCTATATATATGGATCCCAACAGATTTCAAATAGTAAAATCATAATAGCAAAGACAATTATAATGGGAAAAATCAAAGTAAAAGGATTGCATAATCTTTCTTTTCCTGTCCATTTAATAGGTCTATCGATGGTCATTTTTTGTCTACCTACTTTCATGAGGTTGAATATTGCTAGGTAAACTGATACTGAATTGTTATTTACACAAAAGTGAGGTTGTAATGTTGTCTTACTTTTCATAATACTATTATTACAAAATATTAGCATTGATGTCGAAAACTAAACCAAAATGAGTAGAATATTATGCATTGATTTCTTTAAACCTAAATAATATTACTTACTGGCTTGGTCTGTTGGATTCATGTATTTACCACTTTTAGTGGTATTTATCGATCGGCGCCCCATATTGTAAATCTAGTTCTTCGCTTTTAAATATCAATGAAAACAACAATTAATGAAGGGAACCTAAAATAAACTGCGAATTAAAATCAAAGATACACACGACACGGACGATAAATTTGCTCGCTTGGTAAAAATTAAAAAACAAATCCATCCACAGAGCAAGCAAATAAACGTTCACTTTGAAATTGCCAGAGCTAAAATTTAAATCATCCCATGAAACAATTGTTAGTTTTTTGCAGATTGCGCATGCTAACTTTTAACATAGGTACGCGCAACTTCATGTTTCTATAATAGTACAGTGGAACCATAATGTTTACAAAATAAACTAAATACTCAACAATAAAATAACGTAGAGTATGTACGAAATATTCACAATTAAAAATAGATACGCATGGCGTCAAATTCCTTTTAATGAAAAATATATATTTGTAATTAAATTACTTTTTATTTACTTACCCGTAGGAAATACGTTAGCCGTAGCCGAAATCGGCTTGGAAAGCATCATCACTATTTATTTTCTTGTAACAGTGTAATCAGAAATAAAGTGACACCGTTGCTATGGTCTTTTTAAGCGAAAACAAGGAAAAAAGTAATAACAAAATACAACATTTTAAGAGTGATGCTTTATTTACATTCATAAAAAATATAATATAACCATAACGAAGTATAATAATGTAAATTCGTTTTTTTTCCTATTTTGTCAATTAGAAAACTATTGTAGGAAACGTTACCGAACTGGCAACTCTACGACACCATTTTATTGACGTTTACAATGGATAATTTTTGAAGCAAAATAAACAACTTTTTAAATTACTAGCTTAACTATATTTTTCCATTAATCAAAGATAAAATTGAAATATTTAATAAACGTAGATTCATTCCTTTCCTTATCGATAATTTTTATAATGTTCTTATAATCAAATCCTATATTTGTCTTCTTCTTCGTAAATATGTGTAAAATAATTCAAACCACCTACCTACATACGTTGCTACAATAATAGGTATAGTTTTTTAATCGGAGGTTTTCAGTAATTATACATTATTTTAAATCACATGGGACACGCCGCATGCCGCTGCGACACTCAAGCGCAACCACCACGTACCTACTTACTATATAATTAAATTAAACATAGTTCGTTAGAATCAGAATAGAGTACCGAATGCATAGGTAGGTTTTTTTTTTATTAGGTACTGAGATTCTTATTTCATTCCATGATAGGTAATATAAAATTATTTCGAACATCCATTTACTTACTATAGATTGGTACGCCTTCATGATGATCATTCATATCATGAATATGTTTGTACCTATTTGTATGTTTCATTTTCATTGTTGACGGATTTGAGACAAAGGTACGGTCGATATCTAGAAAAGGAATACATCTGACAAACAGATTGTATTCATAACTTAACGAATAAACAAGCAAAAGTAAATAAATTGTCTGAGTAAGTACAGTTATTATCAAAAAATTTCAAAGGAATCAAATTCGCGGCTCTAGGTAAGTATAATACCAAACCCCAAACCCCAATTTTTCAGAGCATAATCGCAAACAGAACCACCACGTTGGTCGGTAGACAGACGATTAACAATAATTAGCAATTAAAATAGCAACTTATTATTTCGCAATAATAGTCTCGCCTTCCTACATTTGCAATACTACGTGTTTTTACGATATTCAACGCACACTAGTACATTTTACGAGTATTCCACTAGTCCACTACCAGCCACGCCACTACCTACACCACACTGGTTTTCATTCATGTAACGAAGCTAGACCTCTCTTTCTATCTCATTCATGCTTACGTGAAGTGAGTGAGTGTGAATGCAACGGCATTTCACCTCGACGAAATAGCGTTTGTTGAACCGATTCGTCGCGCGTCGGTCGAAGTGTCGCTCGCTCCCTCGCTCGCGCGCGCAGGACCGCCACTACTGCCAGTACTCGAGGCGCGTCTTGTCCGAGTGTTCGACTCTCGAGCGACGTCGTACGCTAGCGTGTATTTCTTCATTATTGATGCAAAAGTTCCACGATGGTAGATCATCATAACCAGAAATTGTTACACGAGTTGCAAAAGAAACATGGGAATAATGTGTGTGCCGATTGTGGAAGCCCGGGTGAGTGATTGCTAGTGTTTTACGAGTTATTTAGTGATAATGTTTTCCTTGTGCGTGGTATTTTCATGGGGTGGTGAATAGGCGGGGGGCGTAATGCGTCCATGCTTTGGAGTTCAACGACCTTAGCGTAAAATGCATTGAATGAAAACAAATCATCGTGGAGAAGATCGAATCGAAATGATCAATACACGCAGTTGAATCATGCTTTTACGATTACACTTGATAACCGGTGATGTTTGTAGGTATGTTTATTGTAACTTATCTAGGTCCTTGCCTACCTATCTAGGCGTATTATCTCAATAAATTCTGTGTAGTGGATGTGTTATTACAATCTTATTCCATATCAGTGCTTAAATCTAAGTAGGAAGTGACAATAATTAGGGATTTGACATGCATCACATAAATGTTGTGATTATTTAGGTAGAATAACATAATGCTTGGAATGCACTTCCTCAAGCTAAGCATAACATGAAATTGAATAAATGACCTTGGGGACCTTTCCTTTGGTTCTATTAATCCTACTATGCCTAGGTACTTATGTAGAAGTTATTTTATTTTGCATTGATTCCAATTTCGAGTCACCGTTTGACGTTTATGACCATTTACACCAACAGGCACGGACTAAGGTGGTCGAGGTCACAAGGCCAAGGGGCCGTGATTTGGGTTTTGGGTATTTTAACATCAGTTTAACAAAAAATTACGTTTTTGATAACAGTACATATTAATTACCTATTAAATATTTTTATTACCGATTAAGGCTTAGTTACGTACTAAGCTAGTGTCTAAAATGTATAAATCTCCTATATTTTTTAATATTTGGGGACTTTGATGTAATTAAATAGTATTAGTTATTCACATCACACATGCATGGGTTTTAAATTCTTTTTAAATATACACATGTGAGTACTATCTCCTGATTAGTACCTAGGTATATTAGTACCTAATCTGGCAATGTTTGTGACTAGTGCCTAGGTACTTACTGGCTGTGCGGAAACCTACTGACGTCATAAAATGAATCATAGCGCTCGCTTACATGCCTATTTCACGGTTTTCCCCATAAATAAGGGGCTACCGTCAAAGTTTACAATTGTTATTCAGTCGCGAAAAAATAAAATGCATCCAATTATTTTTAATTGCTTGGAAAATAATAAAAATGAATCGTGTCCGCCGATGCAGTGTTTTTAATCTCGCGATATTATGACAGCGTTGTTATTGGCGAGTGAGGCCACGGGCGCGTGTGCTTGTGTGCGTGCGTGACGTCGTGTCGGTGAGTCCGTCTGCATGTAAACACGGCTGTCATGCGAGACAGACCGAGAAACGCCTATTTTGAGCATTTTTTAGGTTTTGCCAACACTAACATTATACTGTTGCAGTCACGTGAAAATTGTACTCTTTTTCGATGTTGGTAAAAATGTTACTGCTACTTATAACTGCTGTTTGTTCGAGAAAGTTACATTTTAATGCTAATACTACTAATAATAGAACCGATAAAACACACTCAAACCGTACAATAATTACAAGTAAATCATCCAAACGTTGAACCATATAAGTAATAGTTATGCGTATTTGTTTGTGGAAAACATCCTCATCATGTTGGAAAATAGATGTACAGTCAGACTGAACCGAAATAATTTAAAACTCGGCCTTTCCATCGAGCGGGATTGTTTGTAAATATGTATATGTAGTTCTCAATCAACGTACGGAGAAAACCCTGAAAAATATGTACATCTCTCTGCAGTCTGATTTATGAAGTCTGTTGACGTCAGAGTGTCTGTTTCCTTTATGAGTAAAGAATGACACATATAATTATGGCACCCATCTGAGTCTAATTAATAATTTACATAGCTATTATATTTTATCAAGCACTCAAAACTTTAAATAAATAAATAAAATGGAAACCTACATAAAACAAACTTGTCTTTCTCAAGACTACAGAACGACAGCCACTTAAAAAATAAATTGTAGCGATATAATCGTAGTCGTTACACCTTTTTATTATGTTTTTAATTAGCGTGAAACATATGTCATTTTGCTCAGCATCGTGGGGATCTACCTAGGTACACAAATAAATCTATTTTCGTTCGACCATCGCGATGTACGAGTTTAGTACGACTGATGTGTTGATGATTGTGTCAGGACCAACTGTGATTTAATCTGTAACTGAGCAGGTTTTACTAGAATGTTTGAATGAAATCTTTTCAATAAATCTTTCTCTTTTTTTGAAGATGTGCGAACGATGTTAAATATTATGATTTTTACAGTTTCTTGGGCACATTTAGAATAAAACTCGCTGGATTAACTCATTCATAGATACGAGTATCATTTATCTAAACTTTTGAAAGCAACTATGTAATAGTTTTATGTTAAGTATAAAAGCATTTTGGAAAGCATAAGCCGACGTGCTTTCACGATAGTGAATTCTCCAAATAAACGTATTTATGAGCTCCAAAATGTTTGTTATTAAATCTGATGCCAATAAACTGTTACAACTTTTACTCCACGTGAAATTATTTACTTAATCCTTGTTTTGAATTACTTATCACAGTTACGTAGCGCGATAAGGGAAACAATATTTTCCATTTTTACTAAAAATAGAAATGAAATTATTTCATTGATTCGTCTGTAATTTTAGTCACACCTTAACTAAAGTATGTGATGAACTTCGGTATTTTCAATCATTTCTAAATCAATTATATATGTATGTAGTAAGTAACTATGGCATAAGCGTTTGCCCTGTTTAGGCATGGAATACAGAAGTATTAAATTGGATGGGGCTAGATGGCGCTGTGTGATATGTCTTGAAATATTTTATTTGTTTCATTTCAGACCCAGATTGGGCATCATACAACATCGGCATCTTCATATGTATGCGATGTGCGAGCATACACCGAGGCATGGGAGCTCATATCAGCAAAGTGAAGCACTTGAATCTAGATCGATGGGAAGACTCACAGGTCCAGAGGATGAAGGAGGTTGGTAACATAGCAGCCAGGAACAAGTACGAGGAAAGAGTCCCACCTTGCTACAGAAGACCTAATAAGAGTGATCCACAGTAAGTATTCATATTTATTTTAGAGAAGCGTTGTATATTGATATTATTACTTACATACAGTAATACCTTAAGATAATACTTTTATGAAATAATTAAGGCAGCATTAATTTAACTCGAGCAGCAATCTTAAATTTTCAAAGAAGTTCGCTAGGTAGAGTTAAGTTTTGATTATCTTAAAAATCTGTAAATAAGGTAAACTAAATTGCCTAAAGGATTATTATTTATTGGGAAATCTAGTTCTGGCATTTCTCATAATAACAAACAATCAAACAGATAATAGTCTGAGGCCATGGCAAGTTGCGCTTGTTTATCGTCATCAAAACTTGGCTTGACCCACATTCTAGTTATCACACCATAGAATTTAGGTGACAGATAAAATAGATCTTGGGAAATAGGGCTCTGAAGTCACGTTTTGTGTTTTGTTTATTTATTTACTTACATGGTGTCACAACAAATATTAAGAGAAATAATAATTTATTGTCAGGAGAATAGGTTATTAAAGGTGGTAATATTCTTATAGCATATATTAGGAACTAGGTAAGTTATGACAATAAGGATCTTTAGCTACTGCCCGTGTGGGCTTACATACATTGTGTTTCAAAAATAGGTTGAGCTATAAAACATTTGATGCAAAGGTTTTTGCAAAGATCTAAATTCCAGACTACTAAGGAAACTCTACATTTTGATGCGACATTGAAAATGAACTTAATTTTTTCAGAGTTCTCATCGAGCAATGGATTCGAGCGAAATACGAAAGAGAAGAATTCTGCCATCCAGAACGACAGACGTACCTCTCAGGTACTATGGAAGGATTCTTGATGAAGAGAGGGAAAGAAGACAGCAGATATCAACTCAGAAAATTCGTCCTATCAGAGAACGAGGATTCACTGAAGTGAGTTTAGTCATCCAAACCTGCTTGAAATGTTCTTATCTGCTCTATCTATAGTGCAATGTATGCTCATGCTAACCTTATAATCTGACATTCCAATAACATTTATTTGTTTGTTTTGCTCTTATCTTTCGATTGGATTCTTCAAATAATAATTGTTATTGTGTAATGATATTGCTACTACACGTCACGATAAATATGATATTGCTTGTGTTAGTAATATTCGTAACATTATGGCTACATTAATGTTTCACGTAATTTTTCTAGTTGGGTCGTTTGCTTTTCTAGCCGGGCTATAAATACCTAATTAATATCAGAGGCTGACCCCCAAATTTGTCTCATGTTACTTTTACGCCTACAAACTAGATTCTAATTTGTAGGCGTAAAAGCAAGCGAGATGAAGCACCTGCAGCATTCTGGGATTATACCGCCCCCTATGCATTAACTCTGAGTCCACCTCTGGTCCTGCATTTAAATATTTTTATTCGTATCCATGCGCCATCTAGCGCTTGCCCTATTTGCTTAAATGGCCATTTGCATGTGTTAAATCGCGCTACCATTTTCATAATCAGGCTGATTTTTTCATGTTCAACATTCTCTTGATTCAGAATCCCAAGGAAATCGATATAGATTTACCTGCCTCATATTTATTCAAATCAAAACTTACGAGCAATTTTCTGGAAGTTACCTTATCTCAATTATTACTTGCTTTGATACTCTTGGTAGCAAAGGGCATCAAGAAAATCATGCATACATAACACTAACGTTAGATCCGCAAAAAGACCTGTAAAAAAACAAACGATCAAATGATGAAATCTTCGCTTTCTCGACGCAAAAGTGACCGAAATAAAAATGAGTTAACCGACTGTTTACGTAGCGCAGGTAAATGTAAACGTTATCAAAAAGCCGCGATAAAATCAAATGTGTTTAGTTTTGCGTGGATTTACCGTGGGTAAATGTGTGACGTGGGCTACGTCAGGCGAAATGTTCCACGCCTATAGTCTGCGTCAAGGTTTGTGCAAACATCGGTCTACGTAGCTGTTGCGACCCAGCCTCCAAGCATGTCATCATCGAGGTACATGCTAGTTAGGTACGCAGCTACAAATTAAACAAACTTATCGGATGACACGCTAATCTCTAGATGCTTGCTGTTTGTCACTGTAGAGACATTGAAGACCCCCAAATACGTTATAGTTACAATAAAAATATTAAGTTTACTGCTCTCGAGAAAATACAGAGATTATAGCTACATCGATTTACCGTGCACCTAAACATTGTAAGTACATACTTTAGCATAAATGCTACAGATTTCTCTGCAGCGCTGATTTTCAGGCATATCTTTAGATGCGCGAGATCAAAATTTAACGAATGAGTAGACAAAATAACAATAAGAATAGTAGTAAAACTATGATGAATATTCCAGAGTCAAAGAAATTCCCTGTACTATAGCTCCCGTACGTATTTAATTATGTCAATAATTAGCTCGACATGTTTCGGAACACACGTCTAAGAAATTCTTTAACGGTTACTGGACTTTACACTCTTTACCTCTCTGACGTAAAACTAAAATTAATTTGCATCAATTTCCCAAACCTGACGTACCTTGTGTTGGTTTAATGTTACGTCTACATATTATGTAAGATAAACAAAACATTATGATGAAATACATATTTAGTTCAAATAGTAACAGGATTTGTTTAACTAGGTACTCATGTACTTTATGTATTTCACATGATTTTTTACTTGTAGGTTCCTGAAATTCAAACCGTACACTACAATTCATATTTTTGGTTATTACCGAAGCTGTCTTTCTATGAAACATTTTCATGTAGATTGTTTTTTTTTTAAGTATAACAAAACATGCAATCTTCTAACTATTGAATTTTTTTTACTTATAATATTCTTCAATACTAAAATCATGGAGGTACGACTGGCGGATTCTACCAACCTGTACAAAGTAGATATTATGATAAAAGGCTACCATGCGTGATCGCCAAATTTTCCCGTAAAGTCAAATATATTAGCTAATATTTTAAATGTCAAACGTCAAAAACGGTTGGCCTCATTTTGTCCATTATAATCCTTCAATTTCAATTACTTAGTACATAATATTATGTGTAGGAAAGTAGATATGTTTATTAAGCGGCTCTACATAATGTATACTGTAAATATGAACAGTTTATTAAAAATTATGTCATGAAAACAGGAAAGAAGCGTAAAATACATCGTGTCGCCATTATATTGTTCTATATTATTATAATGTATAATAATGTCTCGAAATTATGCGGATAATGCGAAGTAATATTGGGTACTTTATCTTGGCAATATTTAAGAAAATTGCCACGAAACATTAATAAAAAAGTATCAACAAGGATAACTTTGAATAAAAAATCATGTCGTCTGTTTTAAACTTATAATGTAACAAAAAACGCACAATTATAAAAGTAGACACGTAAAACTTGTAACAACCCTCGTTTTTCCGGCGGGGTCGTTGAGAAGCATATATTACTATCCCGACTGGTCCTTAGGTATCACCCCGCGACTGACGGCTGTGGCCGCACCGCTGGTTGTCTCGGTCGGATACTCGACCGCCTCCGAGTCAAAAACATTGGTCGAAAGAGGTAAGGACGCGACTCAAATAGTACCAAAGAGGTTTCTAACCTCTATAGGAAACCTCCCCAAACAATTTTCTAATTTTAATATGTTTTAAATAAAGTTTGTTATAAATATTTCAAAACTCGAATTGTTATTTTCGCCTCAGTCATTTTCATAATCATCTCATTGCTTCGCTTTCATTAACAAATAAACTAACTGCAGAAGATTGTTTTAAGTTTGCTTGAGTCTATTGTCACTGATGTAATATAGCAATCGTATATTTTTTCTCAGATATCACGTGAGAGAAGACAAGGAGCCGAAGGGTGTATTGAAGCTGTCTGAATTAAACGTTGCATTCGCGCCTTCAAAGATAGGTCACATGAACTCTATGCAGCTTACATTCATGAAGGATGGATCCACGAGACATATTTACGTGTATCACGAGGAACCTGAAGTTATTAATAACTGGTAATCATATAATCTATTTTATTGATTTACTACATTGTTTATTTTCTGTTCTAACACTGGACTAGCAAGACGTCTAAATCAGTTACGTAAAATTTTGGTAATGTCACAATTGTTCAGATTAAACCTTATGATGCTAAATTGATCAAATATGTAAAATGTGGGTACTTTTATACTATGACTGGCCTTATATTTTTTTAAGAATAAAAGAAGGTTCACCATAGAGTTGGGCAATACTTATTGGGGGCGCCACTTGTAACACTTTTAGATTTTTTTAACGTGTACAGACTACTATTATTCAAAAGTGTTATTTACGAAATATTATATTATAAAATTGTGAACGCGTATTTTTTTTAAAAACGAAATAAGCTTTAGTTACTCAACATTTCGGCCAACCTATAACATTTAAACAAAATCTATATAATTCTATTTCCAGGTACCACGCAATCCGTTGCGCGCAGCTCCACCTGCTACAGGTGGCGTTTCCCTCCGCACCCCAGTCGGACTTGGTGCTGCGCCTCCCGAGGGACTTCGCCCGCGAGGGATGGCTCTGGAAGACAGGCCCCAGGTCCTCAGATGCCCACAGGAGACGCTGGTTCACACTCGACAACAGGAAGTTGATGTATCACGATGAACCATTGGACGCGTACCCGAAAGGTGAAATATTCATCGGTGAGTTGAAAATGAATAAAACTTAATCTTCGACTACAGAAAGTGAAATAATAACCTACTTACCTACCCTTTCTTAGAAAAGTTGCCTTTTTTTGAGACTGAATTAACCATGGGTTTGAAATTTAGAAATAATTTTGGGTAACAGCGCCATCTATTGAATACCCAACGTCAACTCTAAAACTTAAAAGAAAATAAATCCTCCAGTAAAACTTCTATATTTAACTGTAACTTTTTACTTCTTTAAACCAAGCCGCTTTTAGTCAGTCAATTAAAGTAGTTTTATTATATTTAACGGTTTAATGCAGTAGCCCCCGTTTCCTTCCGCTTTAATCCGTCCCTACTATTTAAAGACTGTTTGTTCTTCACAAACCACAATTTGCAATAAATGTCAAACACAAGCGTGTGTCACTTGTTAACTACGAAAGACAACGCCAACTTTTGGCGGCAAAAAACGAATAAAATATTAAAAACAAAAGATGTTCCATATTCAAGTAAAATTAGCGGTTAACTTTTTTACAATATTTAATGAGATATTTCTCGTATTCCAGGGCACGAATCCAACGGCTACTGCATCAAGGTGTCCAACACTGGTTTCGGGTGCAAGGACGCGCGGTTCCCCTTCCAGCTGGTGACGCCGGAGCGCGTGTTCTGTATGGCGGCGACTACTCACGACGACCGCGACGGCTGGCTCGCTGTGCTGCAGCAAGTCATCAAGCGGCCGCTGTGTCCGCAAGACTCTACCAGTAAGTGATACACGTTTGACTGTAGCCTCCCTGATGTTAAGCATTGTTGATGTTGTTGGTGTACCTAATGCGTTTTTGCTACTTGTCAAAATTAATTTATTAACTAGTGGGTGCTCGCGACTTCGCTCGCATTAAGGAGTAAAACTTGCATCCTCTATTTCACCCCATATAAAAGTGGCATTTCCAAAAATCCTTTCTTAGCGGATGCCTACGTCATAACATCTACCTGCATGCCAAATTTCAGCCCAATCCGTCCAGTGGTTTGGGTTGTGCGTTGATAGATCACTATGTCAGTCAGTCAGTCACCTTTGAGTTTTATATATTTAGATTAACTCAACTATACACGTCAACTTAATAAAAGTTGACTGACTGACATAGTGATCTATCAACACACAGCCCAAACCACTGGACAGATTGGGCTGAAATTTGGAATGTAAGTAGATGTTATGACGTAGGCATCCGCTAAGAAAGGATTTTTAGAAATGCCACTTTTTAAGGGGGTTACTTCTTAATGTGAGCGAACCCGCGAGCACCCACTAGTTTATTCATATGACTCCATAATACACGTAAACTTAACAAAAGTTATTAAATATAAAGAAACTCCTCTCAAAACTGCCTCCAACTGGTCACACCTAAGTCAATCTGTGTTGTGAAAAAAAAAAGTGTGTATATCAAAATATTATTATGGACTGATTTATTGTGAAATATCTATGCAGAAATGTCTATGCAAATCAGAGACATTTCCTCTCGCTCCTGCGATCAATAATTCTGATAGATACCTACTCCTAACTGTGCATTCATGCCAGTCACGATGATGTGCGTTTCTATCTGTACGTCATGATGATTGTATTTATTTTATATAATGTATTCGTAAATAAAATCAGCAGCAGTATTATGCTTTTTTTCTAAGACAAATGACACACCTTGAGTACCTACATTACTACAGAGCTATTAGTTTATGACGTTAGTAGATAAATTATATAGTACAGTAAGTGTTGGTAGGTCAAAGAACTGCCGTATTCTTTATCAATCAACAAAGTTTAACAACTGTTTTAAGAACTTGACACTACTACTACTTCTGAGGAATTTGACTCAGCATTTTTTTTTTTTTTACATTAAATAGGCCTACGTTTGACTATAGCCTGCCTGATGTTAAGCACCACTATAGTCTAAGATGTAGCACGCTTGCCTAGAATAAACCTATTTACTCTAGATTTGAAGACCCCTGGCATACATACGCATACTGGCCCTGGCATACTGGCTGACCCAGCATTTGTTTAACTTTAAAATTTATGCGAAAAAAAGGCATTTCAAGAGCTTTCGTTAGTTTTAACGAAATGTTATACATAATATTTTTAATATAATATATTTTCTGTAGAGTTATTTTATTACGTTTACTAATAGCCTGCCTGATGTTAAGCATTGTTGCAGCCTAGGGTGTAATGCGTTTTCCTATAGAAAGTACCTATTAACTCCAGATTTCAAAATTCCTGGTTACGCGCTAGAAACCCAGTTTTCAATAGAATGATAGTTAATCAAACTTTAAACCATGTATAAGTTTTAGTGACAGACAAATTTTGATCAAGCTTGTTACTCCAATCTGAACTTAGTTTTTTTTTTTTCTTTTTGTAAAGGATTGAAAATGAATCTGTAATATTTTATTCAATAATAAACAATATATACACATATTATATACACTAATAAAACTAAATAAGAGTATGTACATTTAACCTAAATTTAAAACATCTACATGTGGTATGGAGCCAAGAACGCTGGCTGCATTCCCACGCTGGATTGCTATAGAAATCCTTTGCGCAAGGAACCAGCCAGCGTTCTTGTCTCTAGTGATGTCATTCAACCTTTTATTTAATTTTAATTATATTAATTATATTATGTTCTAACTTACTGTAGATTTTTTTGCACCCGAACAATTAACAATCAGATATGAATTTAATTTGTTGAATCGGACATATAGCAATGAAATTTATAATTTGAATATGGCTTGTAAATGCAAGTCATCATGATTTATTGCTCTTAGTTGTATTATGTATTCTGTGCTCTTAGTCAATTACACATAGATGTGAAAGGCATAGTAGCAAAGGTCGGTTTTAAAAAAACTCTCAATATTTTGGGGCAACATTGCAAAAAAAAAAACAAACTTTCTAAATTAGTATTTTTTGGAATTGGAACTTTTCGAATTGTAAGACTGTTTAGCTTTTCCATACGAAAAGTTTACCCCTGATAAAACGTACGGGGAACTGATTTTTTGTGAGTTTATAGAATTCGATGTACCTATTGCTTTTGTTTAACTAATATCAATGACCCATAACTTTTATAGTAAATATGTTATTAGACAAGTATTGTCTTTTAAAAAAGTTATATTGAAAAAAAAATACATAAAATGTTTGACCAACTTTAATCATCTTTTTTGGAGCAGTTTACAAATTAAATATTTGTTGATGTAATTGGCAGAGTTCACTACTCGTGCTAATTGCTGTATTAACATACGGCGTTTTCCTTATTTGATTATTAAAACAATGTCAAGTGCAAATCGTGGTTTTAAGTTGTATAAGTAGAGAAATATCGAATTACAATCCAATTTTTTCTTATAGTATGGTGTAAAACTAATACACAGAACCTACTAAGATCCCGTGTATTTATGGTCAAACTGATCAAAACATATTTAATTCCCCAATAAAATGTAATTTCTTGCGTGAATTCCAAAAAGAATTCCCAAAAGTCGTAAATATAGTTTCTTATTTAGTATTTATCTAATTTATTTATTGGGGTCTTTCAAGAAAACAATTACCCGAATAATCATTATCGACTGATTATATTTTCGTACCGCTTGGCTTCGAAACTTTTGGTCCGTGGGGTAAAAGCACGAAGTCTTTTATAAAAAAATTAAATAAAAGGTTGAATGACATCACTAGAGACAAGAACGCTGGCTGGTTCCTTGCGCAAAGGATTTCTATAGCAATCCAGCGTGGGAATGCAGCCAGCGTTCTTGGCTCCATACCACATGTAGATGTTTTAAATTTAGGTTAAATGTACATACTCTTATTTAGTTTTATTAGTGTATATAATATGTGTATAGGTATATTGTTTATTTTAATAAAAAGAGTGACTTGTTTATTAACAGTATTACCCGAAATTATAAATACGGGCAGGTTATATAGGATACTGTCTCTTTTATTCTCTCTTATTCTTCTGGTATTCCTCTTCATTTTCGTGCCTCTAACTTCCCCTCAATGATGTTTCTCATAAAGTTGTCATGTCGTATAAGGTGGCCAAACATCTTCCCTCTTCTGTTTACTAATAATGACTAATATTTTACCTTTTATTTTATTCCAGTCGAAGCAACCCTCGTGCGCAAGAGAACAGCGTCTAACTCCATATTCTCCGGAAGGTAGTTGCTTTTATAAACATACAAAGCTAGTTTGTAAGAATAGGTAACCCAAACTTAGGATAAAGATCACAAAATATCGTAGAAATAAGACCCACACTGTATGACATAAAAAATATTTTTAGTTGAAGTCTGTTATAAAAAACTTTTGAATTGATTTTGGTACATCAATACCGACCACTTTAGTTCTACGATTTGTAGAAATTAGTGAAAAAAACATTGTCGCGGGTCGACGAACTTCTTTGAACCTTTATTTTTCTGCTAATTTAAATGTCGTAGATTACTAATATATTCGTTATGGTATTGACGCACCTTCTTAAAATGACATGAAAGGTAGAAAAAGTTTTGTCTTTTAAATTTTGTATATAGGTAGTGAAAATAAGATCATCTTGACTCAAAAACCAGCCAAGCTCTTGTACCAAATATTACCAATCTATTAAATAAATTCGATCATTTAGGTACATAATTACTACCACGAGAATCATGAGAAACCACATCTTTATCACATTTGATATACTTACATACTTTTTTTACATTATTTTTAAAGGATCTTTGTACATCACGTATATCCGTCTCTATGTATAAGTCAAATTATACATACAACAATGATTTTAAATATATATTCCTTTTTATACAGTTATTTTGAGTAAATTTATGAATCAGGTTACAAATTTTATTTATATATGTCTGATCCACTAATAGTGGAACTTACAAATTTCTGTACCTTGTTGTACAATAATTATAAAGCTCTCTGATCAGTAAAAATACATAAACCCTTTAATTAAATATTTATTTAAATCCAACTAGTTAATACTCTGTGCGCGGGCTCCAAGGAGCTCGCAAGAAAGTTTTAATCGTTACAAAGTACGAACACTATCCCATTTATAAGGAATCTCCTTTCAATACATTATAATTTCGTTTCTAAAAGTTTTATAACGCAACAATATTACGAATAAAGGACACATTAAGCTGAAAGCGTTAAATTCAATGGATTTATTTATGTTTTAGTTTATTCATCAATCTAATATATGCATTTTATTTATTGATGGGACTGAATCGATTAGATTTGAGTATTTACAAATTATTTTTTAACCAATATCACACAAACTCTTAGTTTACTGTTCTAGTTATAAGGTACTTAAATATAAGACCCCACACCATTCTGACAGTAACTTTGTTCTAGCATAAGGTGAACTCAGCGCTTGTAAAAAAATGTTCTTTTGTTACTAAATACTTGAGAATTATAACGAAAAGACGTATTTAATTCTGTCAAAAAAGAAATGTGTGCATTTCAAAGATCCCTATTATTGCTGGATCTACGCGAATAACAAAGAAGGTATGCTTAAGAAGAAATATAACCCAACGAAATTATTTAAATTATTTGTGCCGTCTAGTACGCAATAACGTAATGTGTGTAAATGCTTAGATATTACGCACAAAATATGACACAATAATTAGATTTTCTGTAAACGTAAGCTTTTTATAAATAAGTAGACATAATGAGCATTTAATGAAACTATTTATTTATACATCATATTGGATAGAATATTTTTGTGTGCGTTTGTGTGTAGTATCTATAATTAATTATTATAGTAAAGAACGTAGGAATTTAAACTGTATTATAATACTGCTCTATTATTCATGGTAAAAGACATTATACAGGGATGGTGTATGGTTAAAATGTGTGTATGGTGAAAAAATCACAAATACCAAACATAGTTTTCGTAAACTTACTTAAAAAAATAAAAAGGACAGTGATTAAATTACCTAATTCTTGAGAAACACTATTTTTAATTCAGCTTATTTCAAAGATAATTGGACATAAGTAAAAAGTAGGGACCACTTTGCCTACATATTGTATAACAAGTAAGAGACCTATGTTTGGTGGAGCGTTTTTCTGGAAATGATTGACTGTATGTATTATTAATAATCCAAAATATTAGGAGTAAGATTCAATCAATAATCGTTTCGCTAATTAGACTAATGATTTCTATGAATTTAGCCATTTAAAAAAATATATTTGAATGTTCGTATCTTAATCTTAAAATGTTGGATACACCAATTTACAATATCATTTTAGTGGTTATTTATTTAATGAAATTCATTAAAAGAAGCAATATTGTTGCCAATCAATATTGAGCGATAGAATGATTTTTATATTCCTTTTATTTGTACATTTGACAAGATAGTTTACATTACAATGAGTATAAGCAAGCAATCAATGCAATAACTGATTAGTTGTTAGGTTTAATATATGAAGCAGATAATTAATAATTGTCTCTTCAGATAGCAATAGTTCTGTTTAATATGAGTTGGTACATCAATACTACCTACTTCTGAATTATGAATGAAGATTGTCACATAATGTATAGTTCACTCTCCGAATCTAGAAATAATTATTGAGTTAGAAAGTAATTCCCAATTAAGCTTCTATTCTAACAGTTATAAATAATACTGCAGGGCTATATTTTTCTTAAGAGAAACCAAATTTTAGGCTAGTTTAGGCGTTAAACGTCAGAAATGTAAAACAAGATATCCATTTATTAGTAAAAAATATTGGAAAATATGAACACGTGAAGACGATGTCATGATAGCGTAAATATGAGTTATATTTAGTTAGCAATATGCTTGACTTCTACAAGTCATGTTCAGAAATAGTTAATTTTAAATTTATTTAGTCCTGTCTTATTTTAGCAGAATAAAACAAACAAGCGCCATAAACAAGATTTTTATGAAAAACATGATATTGGATGGTTAAAACCGAGAGCGAATCAAACGTTACGCTAGGAGTCTACCAAAAACGGTAGAAATAGGTAATTTAAGTGGATCACTAACTGCTTATACGTAGCATAAATAGCACACAAAATTAGACTAATTTTACGATGAATGTGATTCATGGAAATTATTTTAGGATTATTTTGGAACTTGTCGAAGTTCTCTTTGTGTTATGTCGCCCACCACTGTATTGTTATTATGTTATTGCTTATTGTAATATCTGGGTTTCATATATTTGCTGCGGTTTGCGAATGTTAGCTAGAGGTCACTGAAACTCCGGTTAGGTATTTAATGTTCTCACATTCGGTAAACCTTCTTAATTGTATTTATTGATACAATCGCATTAAGCCTGATATAGCTTGCTACAAAAGCAGTAGTCCCTATTGGTCAAAAAATTGCAAATTTTACCAGAAATAATTCTAGATTGCAACTGCTTGCAAATTGTTAGTTTAGACACTCGTATATGCCATCTTGTGGCCAGTGATGTACAAATATAAAATCCAATTTTGAGCTGCAATTTGAAACCCAGAATAGTATGTTATGGTAAAAACAAATTGGAAGTCCAAAATCTCTATAGTAAGTAGTTTAAATATTACGGGCAAGTTTAGATCGAATTATAGATTTGTAGCTTTTAATATTTTTATCAACATAGACGTATGTAGCTTAGACATAATGTAATGAAAATCATTATCATAACTAACATTAAATTATTACAAAAATAATAAGACACAAAAGCAATTGAAATGTTTCCTAGATTATGTACAATTATATTTTAGATTTTTTTATATGTAATTATTAGCGGTACGGATTAAAATCCGTACCAATTTTATTTATGTAAGGGAATCGTCGCGATTTTAATATATTTATTTGTAGTTAATATTGTTCTTCGTAATAATGCTGTCGATTTTCCTTATCGTCTGATAAAATAATTTCAAAGCTGTATAACTTAATCATAAAATACATAATCAAAACCAATTCTTAAATCAATTATGCTTATTGTATAATATTTGTTTATACATATAAATATTTCCCTACATGGTTATTAAGTATATCTTATATACTGCCCTTTTCACGAAAACAATCCAGTCGAAATGAAGCGAAAATATTTTTCAATTAATAGAGGGGGCAGTTGTGAAATTACACACATGTAGGAAAATATTGTATCCACCAATTTTTCGTGTTTACTGGCCATAGAATGCAATATTTCGCATTTAATACAATTTATAGCGTGATAGTGAAATCCTAACTGTGTATTTCAAATATCTTAATGAGTATATATACATATACATATGTGAAATGTGTTAGTTTAAGTTTAGTGTAATTATTTAATACAAATTTTACCAAAACATGCCTCGCTTATGGTTACGTTTTTTTCTATGTAAAAATAGTCTAGTTGTGCTCTGGCATAATACATACCCAAATATAATAAACTTCACACGCTAACTTCTGCAGTTTTAATTTGCCCTTGTCGTTTTTTTAACATGAATTTAGTACATTTTTATTCAACAACTTTTATTAAAATACAAGTTTTAGAAAATTTATAAAGGTTTATGAAAACCCTGCATGGTATAAGAAAATTAGGTATAAGCATGCATAAGCTCCGTATATAAAGTAATTCCTGCTAGATAAGTAAAAATTATAAGAGCTAAAGAATAAACAGATACGGATTTCTTCTAGGCAAGCGTGCTACATCTTAGACTATAGTGGTGCTTAACATCAGGCAGGCTGTAGTCAAATGTGGCTTACGTTTGACTATGGCCTGTAAATTTCGTGTAAAAAAAAGATCACGGATAAAACATAAAGGATTTATAAAACTTTACATACCACAGAGAAAATGACGCATTTACATCACAAACACTAGTGCCCGTAGCTTAGCTAGCGGAAGCAATCGCATGCGATTACCAATGTTCAGCAAAGGTCGACGCGGTCAGTCCTTGGATGGGTGACCCAGAAGTGGCATACCATTTTGGGTGTCTTCCGAGAGTCAGATGACACGTTAAATTGTAGGTCTCGGCTGTTAGTCTAGTACGGCAGTCATTAAGCCATGACTCTCGGCACCTGAGTTGGCCACTCTCATTCGATAAGAAGAAGTACCTATGTACAAACACTGGTGGCGCTAACTAGTGAACCTAAGGATATACGCGGCACATAGACAGTATTATAGTAGAGCCTAAGGGTTGTAAATTAAGACAACCAAGTAAAAATCTGTAAAAAAATCGAGTCATGGTAAAAACTTCGGATTTCCGCAATCTATTTTTTCCGTCTATCTGTTTGAATAATATTTCAGTATTTGTTTTGTCAGGTTGCAGTGACGCCCGCGCCGTGACACGTACTTTGTCAGATATAGAGTTACCACTTTAGTGGAAAGAAGATAGGATTTCATCCGTCTTATGGATTGTACAAATTAGTGATTAATTTGTAGCTGACAACTTTTGTACTTGTAGGTGGATGTTATGAAAGAGATGTGTTTACGTATGGTCTATTTCTTAGTCCATTAAGTACATTATCAATATTTATTTATTTACTAGTCGATGCTGACGGACTCTAAAACTTGCATCCCCTATTTCACCCTTTTATAAGTGGCATTTCCAAGATTTTTTTCTTAGCTGATGCCAACGTCATAACATCTACCTGCATGCCAAATTTCAGCCCAATCCTTCCAGTGGTTTGGGCTGTGCGTGGATAGATCACTATGTCTGTCAGTTAGTCAGTCACCTTTGAGTTTCATATATTTAGATTTATTTACTTATCATAGAAAGACGCTCAATGAATTCTTGGTATGTATGTGAATAAAAAGTCTTCCTGTAATACCTAATTTGGTTTGTAGCGTAGCGTTAGGAAAATATAAATAGTTACATTACTTACAAATCATATAATTGTTCTTAGTATCTATTTTCTGTTTCACATCATCAAAAATATCTTACAATTAAATCGAATAAAATTACAGTTTATATTTTTGTGATAATTTGGCTTATTCTTTGGTATAATTCTTAGAAAACTTTTTAGGTAGAGAAATATAATTAAATCTACCCCACATTATTCAAAACATTATCATTACCGTATCCATTCCGTACATCATAATAGTTTTCTTTATATCCATAGTTGCAGAAGTTTTGTGAGTTTGTCGGCGCGTCTTCAAATCCTCGATCGTCGTAGCTTCGTTCGTCGTAGTCGGTTTCAGGGTATTCCTGAAAATGAAATAATGATATTTATTTATTGCTGTACTATCGATGTATACCTACGTCAATTATAATAAACAATAGTGTATTAGTTATATGATATATAAACTGATATATAAACTAAAGGGTAAGTCCGTAAATACTTCTACTAGAAGTTTAAAAGGAGTACCAATACCTAGGTAGGTATCTACTGAGTAAAAAAATCAAATCATCAAACAATATCTATATATGTATATCCTACATATAAAAGTGTTTTTGGTCCTTTTTTCCCCTTTCACGCCACAACAGAGCGACTTAATCAACATGATTTTTGCCAAGAGCAATTTTTTTATAGATAGATCAAAGTTTGCTTCAAAATTGTTGACGTGATCAGTGTTTATTGGACAACATCTGAACATTGATTGATCAACCGATAAAAAAACAAAAAAAGCACTTAGGTACCTACATGATATTCGGAGGAGGGTTCCCTCGTGGTCCGCGAGGTGTCTGCGGCCTGAGGAGTGATGCTCCAGCGCTGCGAGATGGAGCAGCTCAGCGCTCCGCCGTGCTGGAACGCGAACGGCCAGGCCTGGGAATAAATAACAAAAAAAAATGAAGTCTGCAAAAGGCAGATAAATGATGTACAGATAACCCTATACCCACAGTAATCAACTGAGGCTGACTTATTTAAACTTTGTAAAAATAACTAGTCTAAATTTGTTTTATTTAAGTTCAGCCTATTTGTATAGGCTGAACTTAAATAGGGTTGGCCCTATGGTTGGATTGGTTTTAGGTCTAGATTGACCGGACTATGGATGGTTGAATCAAATTTATCAAATTGCCTTAAGGCTAGGATAGTTTGAATAAATTATAAGAGAAAAACGTAACCTTTGTCTCTGCTAAAAGAAACAAAGATGGGTGGGCCCAAATATTTTGTTAAAAATGTCTTCGATTTGTTATTTTAAAATATGGACTAAAAAGCATGAGTCAAGAGACCCCCAACATCGAGCGAAGTGTGAAAACCGTTTATTGCGATCTGAGACTTGACCGCACTTTTTACGTCCAAACAAACGGTAAAATTACGAACTTTGACGTGAACACATGTGTTATGTTATATCGAATTCTTTGAAAGAGATCGCGCGTTATTGTTGAAGTATTCAATAAATACCTACGGTTTATATTTGTATTGTCATAAAATGTAGGACTTGATTTAAAAAGTAGTAGGTAAATAGACCCAAAAAATTTGTGAATAATTATGTAGGTACACTTGCCTAATTTTTAACAAAATCCAATTACATAGCCATAAAATTGTTTACCTATAGTGCTTCTAGACTCACACGACTTTGAAAACTGTGAAACTCCTAAGTTTAAAAAATGCTTCGATCGACCCCAAAGAAAACCAAAACAGGATCACTTACAAAACAAACCCTTCCGTCACTAAAACACTAAAAAAACATCTCCAACTGGAATCAAACCCGAGACATAGACAAAAAGGTTACATCAACAAACGGCCGCTTTACGCCCGTGCTGACCAAAAGTTTGCAGCTGTTGTTCGTATAAATAAAATTTATCTCCGGACGTAAAGTACTTTATTGTTTTCCTGAGTGGCCATCAGCCTTTTGTCTTCAGTTGTTTCATGTACTGGAGATCATTGCTTTAAAATGGTCCTATACCTAACCTATGGCCGCTGTTAGAACGATGGACTCCAAGGAAATTGACCCACAATTCAAAATTAGGACTTCACAAATCAAAAGAAATTGTTCGACACAAACCCAAATAAAATGTTTTTAACATACTTATTCGTATGAGGGTATACGAATGTAGTACACTATGTTTTAATAGTAAACGAGCAAAAAAGCAGCAAAAGCACGTTAACTCGTAGATACATAACTACGGTAGCTTAGCTACCTATAGGTACAAAAGAGATCTTTAAATGCAACCGTCTACCATTACAAAGTTCTAAAATCATATTTTACACCCGTAACGTCTCAACCTCTCAATACTAAAAGCTGGCACGTCAAAGGTTCTCAAGCCGCTAATCCCGCCATTTATCTCCCATCGGCCTTCGTGGAACGCGTCCCGTGAGCCGGCGACCGGCGCAGGCGCAAGGGCTTGCCAACACACATCGCGAGATTCATTGCGGTTTTGTAGTTTGAGAGATATGAAGGTTTGAATTACTTAGATAAATGTTTTAGGGTAAATTTGTAACTTCTTTATTCGGTGGTCTCTTATGTTTTCAATAAGCTCCAACATGTAAATTTTTGAAAAAGCTATGTACCTACGTATGTTTTTTAAGAGATTATAATATAAGCATGAGTAGAGATTGGGTGAATTCTGAGCTATGATATATTAGTCTTAAAGGCATTTATGTATATTATTATTTCAGGTAACCTAAATATTTTATCTAAGCTTGTTTCTAAGTTTTATGAAGCTTGCGAGTATGACATACCTATAATGTCTTAATAATAAACTTCAATTAATCTAGAAAGATACTATAAACTATAACTATTTATTTAATCACTCACGTTTATGAGCAAATCGGTTGCAGTTTATTTTTAGCCAGAATAATTAAAAACTATCTGTATACTTTGTTACAGTAAAATAATAATTAATTAACCGTGATCTCCCCGACTATGACAAATTGCGGTTGAAAGAACAAACTGTAGGACAATCCGCGACTCGTGCCGAGGATCTGAGGAATTAACCAGATGACAGCCGAGACGGGGACTAATGGGGGACAATTAGATGCCATGGAATGTGGAATTTATTGGGTGATAAGTAGGTGTTGTCTTATGAAATGGGCACTGTGAACAAAAAAATGGAGTACCTAGCCAAATATCGGGAATTCTCAATGTTGCGTTACGATACTATGCGAAAGACTTTTAAATTGTCAGATCATAAAGTAGGTATTTCTTAATTTTAAGGCTATAATCCCTATAATTTCAAAGAGTGTACAGTGTACATTAAGTTTACATACATTAGGCATTAGCAAGTTTAGTAATCTTATTAGACTTATGAAAAGTAGCATTATCAAGGATAACAGTTTGTCCATGTTCCAAAATCGGTGTTTAAAATTGCTCAAACCATTTATTAAAGATATCCATATTACAATGGCCCTCAAAAGCTAGATTACAAAATACAAATACTATGTACAGAAGATAACCACAATATGTTATGTGAAATATTATGAATTCACTATTCCTTTTGTAGCCAGTTTTGACAGGTTCCTTAGAGGAATGATTTTGATAAAATAAAACAGAAAAAGCTAACAGAAGGTTTGCTTGCGATATTTTGCATAAATACTCTTGTTACAGCAGCACCGTAGACGCCGAACCTCCGATGTTTGTATACCTATTAATCACCAAGCTGACCAGATTAAAGTGTGACAGCGCTTTAAAGTGTGCTATATAAGCTTGATCTCTTGTATCCTTCGACAAGCTTTTAAAGTTAGTGACTGGATTAGTGCTCAGGGGATACATTTTTTTTTACACAGAATAGGCCAGCGTTTGGCTACAGCCTGCCTGATGTTAAGCTCCACTGTAGTCTAAGATGTTGCACGTTTGCTAGGAGAAACCTATTTACTCTGGATTTGAAGACCCCTTGGCTATAATTATCTGGAAAAAGGGCTCCAGGTAGAGAGTTCCATAAACTCGCTATCCTTACTACGAAGTACGAACGTAGAAGCAAAGTAATAAAACAACGTATTACATTATCACACGTTTATTCCACTCAGTGGTCAGCACAAAGAGAGAGGTTACATTTTTTTAGGTTATTTGATGTTGCCATACTGTGTATAAAATATTTCTAACACCCCAACTACAGCAAATAAACTAAACATCTCATCAATCATATCTTTAAATTAAATTTACATCCTATGAATCTACATAACTAACCCTAAACCTTGAATACATCTGTTATGTTTCACAGGACATAACGCTTTTGTGAGAACAGTTCTTTGCTTTTTACTTTCCCAGGAAATAGCTGAGCCTGACATTTTAAAACAAAATCCTGTATATGACTTACGGTCATAAGTATTACTTGCCCAGTCGGCATCAACATATCCAACAAGTTCAGCTGTTCCCTTTACAAATTTCAAACAATAAGTCTTAGTTCTCTTTAGGTATCTAAGTATTCTCTTTGCATAATTCCAATGAACATCTGTGTGACATTTATTAAACTGACTCAGATAACTGACACAAAAAGAAATATCTGGTCGTGTGAGTACAGACAAGTACATCAAACTTCCAATCAACTGTTGGTAAGGAATCTCTTGTTCACAATAATCAGATTTATCTATTTCTAATTTACATTCCATTGGAGTACTAGCAACTTTACAGTTTGACATGTTGAACTTATCTAACAATTGATCTACATATTTTTCTTGATCCAAAGTTACAAAATTTAACTTTTTATCAATTGTTACTCTCATACCTAAACATTGCTGAACCTGTCCTAAATTTTTAATCTTAAACTTAGAACTCAGTACTGAAATTACATGTTCAGTCTCTTGTTGATTGTTTGAAAATACAAAGAAATCATCAACATACAAGGCAATCACAATTTTTACATCATTTCTCATTTTTGTGAATACACAAGGTTCTAACTTACTCTTTCTGAATCCTAATTCACATAAACATTGCTCAACCCTCTCATACCATGATCTAGAGGATTGCTTCAGGCCATAGATTGCTTTGTTTAGTTTTACAATAACCTTTTTCTGATTTACATTACAATGAATATCAGGTTGATACATATAAATGTCCTCTTTAAGTAAACCATTTAAGAATGCTGTTTTTACATCTAAATGAGTGACATCTAAATTCATCTGTACAGACAATGCAAACAATAACTTCAATGTAGAATGTCTAACAACGGGTGAAAATGTCTCATCATAGTCCACACCAGGCTTCTGCGTGAAACCTTTAGCCACTAAACGGGCTCTGTACCGCACACTGTTATCACTATTTATTTTTCTTTTAAACACCCACTTACACTGCACTAATGTTTTGTCAGAAGGGAGATCATTCACAGGATGCCATGCATCATTCTCCTTGAATGCCTGTAGCTCATCCTTCATCGCCTCAATCCATTTGTCCCTGTCAGGACTATCCAGAGCCTCTTGGATGGTGACAGGATCACGGGATACATCTGGGCTTGCTTTTGTACACAGGTTTGAGAAACCATATCTGTCTATTGTATTTCTAGTACGCTTGGGTATTACTGGTACTGGCTGGTTAACTGATAAACCAGGCTCTACTTTATCATCTTCTTCTGATTCCTGCAATGTAGAATCCAAGTCAGTCAAGGCATTTTGAAACTCAAATTCTGAAGACATACTTTCACTGAGAGAACTAGAGATAGATTCATTCTTCTCGTCCACCTCTTTACTGTGTATTTCTTTCACATCGCTACTGCCTGACTGCTGTGATATATCCCCAACTGAAACTGTTACAACATCATCGCTCGTGCAGTTTCTATCTGTATTTTCCTGGATAATCACATCTCTACTTGTTACTACATGCCGTTTTACAGGATCATACAATCTGTATCCTTTAACATTTTCTGAGAAACCAACTAAAATATGTTTCTGCGACTTAGTGTCCCATTTAAGTCGCTTTTCCTTCGGTATATGTACCATTGCTTTACTACCAAATATACGGACATGGCTTAAATCTGGTTTTTTATTTGTCCAAAGCTCATACGGTGTTTTGTTGTTCAGTCCTGATGCAACAGACCTGTTCCTCAGATATACAGCTGTGTTGGCAGCTTCTGCCCAATACTTCTTATCTAATCCTGCATCGAACAACATACAACGAGCTTTTTCTACAATAGTTCGGTTGAAGCGCTCACTCATACCATTCTGTTCTGGTGTGTAAACATTGGTTTTCTGGTGAACTATTCCTGCTTCTTTCAAAAGATTCTCAAACTCATTGCTACAAAACTCTAAACCATTATCAGTCCTTAATATCTTTATTTTCTTGCCTTGTTGGTTCTCAACCAAACTTTTGAACTCTTTGAAGTATTTGAAACATTCACTTTTGGCTTTGAGAAAATAGATGAATGCCATTCTGGTAAAGTCATCAACAAAAATAAGGAAATACCTTGACCCTCCTATGGATGTGCACTCCATGGGTCCACAGACATCTGCATGAATAGTATTCAGCGGCTCACTGCTCCTTGTGCCAGCATTTCCAAATGGCAATCGTGACTGCTTTCCTTCACAGCACACTGCACATGTAGTTTTGCTGATATCAGACTTGTCTGAGTATGCTACTCCTGTGACAGCACCATTCTTCATCTTGTTCATGTCATTCATGTTAATATGACCTAATCTCCTATGCCATACTTCACTGTTCACTGTCACTGACGACGATGTAAACAAACATGGTTTGTGTTCTACCTCCAACTTGTAAACACCATCAACTTCATTCGCCACAGCCACCAAACTGTTTTGTTTGTTGTAAACATAGCAGCGACTTCCTTCAAACTTCACCTTATTCCCATTTCGTATAAGGCAACTTATAGAAATCAAGTTTGTTGTGAGGTTCGGCACATATAACATGTTTTTCAATGTTACTTCATACTTGCACTTAGGAGTTACTGTGACGATATCTACGTCACCCGAACACATCACTGGCATAGCTTCTTGATTTGCTGCCAATACTTGTTTTATTTTCGGCGAATAAGTTGGGTTTTTCACAATGTTTTCGTTCGGCGTCATATGCGCGCTCGCGCCGCTATCCAAATAAAAATCTTCTTTATTGTAGTGGCCTCCCAAGAAAACGGCTGAAAAAACGTTTGTGTTTTTCATTGGTTCATTACTTTTACACTGGGACTTATAGTGCCCACGTTGTTTGCATTTGTAGCAAACAACATTTGTTTTTGTTTTCTTTTCTGACGTACATCTGCCATGTTGAGTTGAACTGTCATTCTTGACAATGCTGCCAACTTTACAATTCTGGCGATTGTGTTGCCCTCTACTCAAGAAAGAACTACCGGATGTTGTCTCTGGATCGTTTCCAGCGAGATCGATCAACTTCGATTTCACTACATCCGCAGTAATGGCGATCCCTGAATGTTCTATCGCCATAATCATAGGGAAGTATTTTTCAGGCAAACCTGCTAGCATCAAACAGCCAATCCACTCGTCATTCACTGAAAATCCTGTCCCGGATAATTTCTGGGCTGTTTCGATGATTTGGGTCACATAACTTGTCATGGATTCGCAATTATCGAGACGAACCGAAATCAAATTTCTCAACAATGTTATCCTTCTTGAAAAACCAGAATCATCAAACATTGATTTCAATCTTGTCCATAAACTTTTTGTACTTGTAGCTTCTTTTATATGGACATATAATGACGGGTCGATGGTGAGTATCAACTTGGCTTTAGTTTTTGCATCTTCTGCGGCTGCGTCGCTGGCACTTTCCGCTTTAATCAAATTTGCTGTGCCCTCCAAGACGAGCAGATTCTCCGCTGCAAACGCCCACTCGTGATAATTTTCGCGTCCCTTCAGCTTAGGAACGTTGCTCAAAAAAGACGACGTGGTAGCCATTGTTCACTGACTATTTTATACTCTTCTTGGCTCGGTAGAAACACAATACCTACACCTATGCTAGCTAGCCCTACTTACATTAATACTTTACTTATCCCTAAAGGCCATAACTGGGCCCATAACCTAATAAAACAACGTATTACATTATCACACGTTTATTCCACTCAGTGGTCAGCACAAAGAGAGAGGTTACATTTTTTTAGGTTATTTGATGTTGCCATACTGTGTATAAAATATTTCTAACACAAAGCTTACTGCGAATTTACTTTCTAGCATGTTTCTCTACATATTATGTGCCTATAACATCGATGCCAGGTTTATCTAGAGCTTTTGACAAAATCTGAATGCCAGAAAAAAACCAGTCGGCTTATAAGCGAAGATTCTTTTAATTTCTATTCACCAAGCTAAGTGGATGTGGAGGCGTGCGCATTGAGCAGAGAGGTTCATGCAGCAGCGCACGAAGGTGTGCTATGTATGACGCAGTAGTCAAAGGTAAACCTATCCCACGTAAGAAAAATAGCCAGCTGAAGTGTGAATAGATTGGATAACTTGGTGTATGGCACCGGAGGTCTGAATCTCTTATAATAATGGGCCAGCTGAACCAGAACCCAGGGGCAACGCAACAGCTTTCATATTCGCATCTCTCGCGTCATTTTCTTTATCTATATCATAATTGAAGGGTTTTTATAAAGATTTTGTCAGAGTCTCAGATCCAGATCCTATAGACATTTAAACAAGCGAAGGTGTGATATGTATGATGCAGCCAGACGTAGTGTGTGTAGTTAGAATAGCTTATGGACCAGAGGCTACTCACTTGTATCTAATAAAACCAGATCCCAGGGAAAACAGCTAACTCATTGAAATCTTTTTACTTATTCATTTTTAGTACTATTTGTTTTTTTTTAACTTTTGATAGCGTGATCTATAGCTTGTCCATAAAAAACCGGGGAAGTTTTCTAAGTTCTACTCACCAAGCTGAGTGGATGTGGGGGAGTGTGCATTGAGCGTGGTTCATGTAGCAGCGCGCGAAGGTGTGCTATGTAAGACGCGGCCAGTCGGAGTGTGTCTAGTTTGGAGAGTTTGGTGTCTGCCGGCACCCAGGGGAGGGTCGTCTTTAATCTGTGAAGGAATACGGAGGAAAATAAGTTAATGATAATAAACGGTTTTGAAACAAGAAACATATAAGAGTGGTAAAAAACAACTAAATTGAAATGTTCCTTTAAAAGTTGACAATGAAGAAGTATTCAAGAGTCATTTAGATTTTTTTATGTAATAATAAAATATGTAGGTAAATCTGTTACTGATTGCTATTTTGTATATGTCGTGGGCCAATCGTTCATCTCGGTCGATCGAGATTCGCCCAAACAGATCTCGATCTATTTGTTTGTCTGTTCATTTAAACGCTCATCGTGCAAAAACGGCTGAACGGGTCTTCATGATTTTTGGTAGTATGTAGGTAGAATGAGGTCCCGGAAGTGTCATAGGCTACCTTTCATCCGAAAATAATGCGAGCGAAGACGCGCGCGTCCACTAGTTTTGTGAGTTAGTTCTGTGAGTTTGTCAGTTTACCTGTTTGTCACTTTAGTCAGACGGTAAACTAACAGACACGAAATTATCAAAACTAAGTAAGTGGAATAAGAAAATTGGTAGAACCACTTGCCTGGAAGAAACTTCTTCCTTGGCAATTTGTCGCCATTAAATTATGTGGTGGTGGCTATGGATGGTCCAATTACCTACTAAAGAGGTTTCAAACATAAAGGTAACTTCTCACCTGCAAAATGCCTTAGACAAGACTCTCATCCTCGCCCGCTCCCGAGCGTTTGCTGCGTTTCTGTGCTGCGGCTCTTGACTACTCCTTCCTGTGAATAATCAGAATTCAGATAGCTAGTAACTACATATTTCATTTAGTTACGAAAAAAATAAAGAATACGAAATAATAATACAGAACGGGAGTTCCAACTTAGGTACATATTTTTATTTAATTCCCTAGCTTAACGTTATTTTTTTATAACTTTCTTGTACAAACTTGCAAATTATTTTTTTATTTACATTAAATCGCAGACCGCGGTTTAAGATATAATGGAAATTATTAAATTATTTCTGCTTTGGTGATCTCAGTATGTTTCGCTAAGTACGTATTGTTTTAAGTAAGTATTTGGAAATATTAAATACCACAGATGCGAATAAAAATAACTATTAAAAATTATAATCATTCGTTTATCCGACTAAATTGATATAAGGTTTTACTTAGGCATTTAATAACATTATATTCAGCCTGCATTAAAAAAAGCTTAGCCAGTAATCTTACCAGAATTAGACTGAGTATCATCGAAGAAAAAATCATCATCATCAGCTTCCTCCGACCGTTTTTCCACCGGCGGTGATCTGTTCGCTCTTTTCCGAGGCATTTTGATTTGTTCTTAAACCTTTTTACACTTTTCACATCACTGTTTTAAAAAATTTACATTCACATATTAATTTTTAATTATTTTTTGAATTTTGAATGCAGTATTACTATTTTTTCAAATTTTGATTTGATTTTCGAATGTTATTCTTCTTTTTTGTTTTAGTTCCTTTTTAAAAAATTTGGTATCGCAGGGATGTTGCCGCGAGCCGTGACGTTTGTGAATGGTTGGTAGTAGGGCGGGCGGCTCAGGCGCAGGTTGGGCGGGACCACAGCTCGCCCCTCCCGTTGCAAGCCAGGATTATATGTCGACTAATCAATGCGCTTCCAGTGTGTTTTTAGGCGTTTTATTTCGTTTTTGGTGCATTTATGAAAACAACTGTTTTTTTTAAATGGTTAAAAAAACTAGCTTATCTTGCGTCTACTGCGAGCTGCGAGTGATATCCATTATAGTCGCATACAACAATATACAACTCTCTAGTCTATCTAGTTTTCATATTTAACAAAAAAGTTACATAAGTAAGTATTAGTAAAGAAAAAACGTCCAGATAAGTTTTTATTTTTTACAATCGTTTCATAATTTCAGAGAAAGACTACGTACTTATACTTATTCATATTCGTGTACGTATGCGATATCAATGTTTATGTAACAAACTGACCCGATATAACCAGTAAAATTATACTGCCCAAATACCCACTTACGTAGCATGAAAAAAGTGTCAAGCAATTAGTGTTTTTTTCTTAAATCAAGAAGAGTGACGGAAAGCCGCCCCGGGACACACTTCCGTGACACATTATACCCAACCTTTATTCTTTTACCGGGAACCGATCACACGTGTCATACTCAGCACTTCGAAACAGTCTTCTTCTTATCGAATAAGATTGGCCAACTCTGGTGTCGAGGGTTTACCAAAAGGCCTCTGAAAAAGGCTTAACGACTGCCATACTAGACAGCCGAGACTATCAATTTAACGTGTCATCCGACCCACGGAAACGCCCTAAATGCTATGCCACTTTTCGGTCACCCATCCAAGGACTGACCGCGTCGACCTTTGCTTAACATTATTGGAAATCGCATGCGATTGCTTCTGCTAGTTGAGCTATGGGTGCGTCACTATGGGTGCTACTGATTATGATAGAATCAGTAAAATGAATGAATATTTTTAATTTATTTCTTACAGTGGCTAGTCGACATTATAAAGGTAAAAAAGTAGCAAAAAAGCACATGATTTGAAGTAAATACCTGAGTACACGATCACGATCGACGATCTTCATAATGTCAATCCTGTGTAATTAAGTAGACATACAGCTAATTTATTAGTATCAATTTATGTACAATGTATTTTTTACCTAAGGATTAACCTGCACTTCACGACACAGGTTAGCCTAGTGTGATGTGTAGTTAACACCATGTTTATAGTCCACACAGTTTTTTGGAAATAAATCATTTATTTATAAAGAAATGCATGAAAAATAGCCTTTTTATAGATGCCGACAAAAAAGCACCATGAGATCACAGGAAATTATGCCAATAATAAGATATTGAATCAGGCGTTACTTTGCAGAAATCCATTGTAAATAAAACTCTGGAGAAATATGTAGAGATTTTCCGCTGCGACTGCTTTTTAACCAGCTCCAAACAAAGAACTTGGTGGTTTTTAGGTGTGGACTTCTATTATACCACTGCCGTCTCGGCAAGATGTCCTTGTGGACGAGAATATCTTTAAAAAACAACACTACATATTTCTCCAGTGTTTCATTTATGCCAATAATTTTAAGTAAATATGATGACAAAAAATAGAGTATCACAAGTTGATATATACTATCATATCATGAATATTTATATATTACTTAAATTCCTCCTCTCAACCCTAATTGAGGAGGTGATCGAATACCTACCGAGTTCCTGTTAGGTGTGAGAGGGATGCTGCAAATAGGACGTGCTTAGGGTTGACTCTGAAAAAAAGAGAAGACTCGAAATTGTATTAAATGCTCTGCCTTTGCTTGGATAACTTAAAAATAGCATTCCATTTAAGCGCTTCCGTGGGTCGGGTGACACTTTAAATTGTAGGTGCCGGTTGTTTGCCCAACTATGGCTATACTTAAAATATGTATAACGAAGGCCATAAGGCGATGCGAAACTAGCGACTCTAGAAGTGAGCTTTCTAATGCATTAAGAAGATTGCAATAGGTAAACAAAGACGCATAAATAAACTATTATCATAATCGGATTAACAGATGAAAACTATGTTATTGGTCACCCTGTACTGGGTTCATTTGATGCTTGAGCTACATTTTCTTTACGTGGGATAGGTTTACGTTTGACTACAGCCTGCCTGATGTTAAGCATTGCGGCAGCCTAGGATGTAACACGCTTACCTAGAAGATACTTATTAACTCTAGATTTGAAGAACCCTGGATTTGTACATGTATGTATGTATGTAACATTAGGGAAGTTGTAGTCAAGCGTGAGCCTTTACAGTTTAAAAAAATACTAATAAAAATAAGATACCTACTAATATTGTGTACTTATTACATTTTATTAACCGAGGTTATCAAGTCTTCTGAAAGTTTTTTTTGGAATAAATAATATCAAAGTATTCCGCCCATCTAGCAAAGCAGCACGTAGCAACCCTACGCCTCCAGGTGGCAGATATCAGGCAATGAGTTTAACAGCGTCGACGAAAACCGACTCGTTTTAAGCGCCATCCAGTGTGACTTACGATCGTGTTTCACTGTTTTCTCAACAAATATTATTCTTTGTTCCTCTTACATGCGTATAAATAGCAACGCAATCTAGACAGGTACCTATAACTTGTATTTTAGGCAGAGATGAGTAGTATGTGAGATAAATATATTATAAATTTCACCTGTTACGTATATTCTATTTTTTTTTTCAAATATTCAATGTGCAGACTTTCGATCCTCTACAGCTTTAAATATGTATATAAATAGATGGCATGGCCATAGGTACAAACCAATACACAACATGCTTATATGGAATATTTTGTCATAATAAAGAACCCATCCACTCATCTAAACGATAATATTACATATACTTGACATCGTAAGCGGCTACAATGCTGTCTATAATTATACCTATTTGAGTAGGATAAAATTAAGGATATTTGTCTCTTTTTGTGCCTAATGGCAGAAACCTAATAGTTTAATCAATTAAAAAAAAAACATATAATGGTACGTCACGTTATAAAGAAACATCACTGTCAAATTATTGTAGCTAATGTTTCCAGCATTGAATAATTCATTCTATTTCTCGTTTTTGTTTATGAGTATAAATATTTTAAAAAATGTATGATGCGTGGTTCTAACTAACATTTCAGAAAATAATTTTTAATTTATCTGCATTATACCCAACGATCGCTCAATGCTTATTATTATTTGGCCTGAATAATACAATATATAAACTGTAAGTACCTATTTACTGATTGTTGTATATATAAAAAAATACTGCTTATCAAATTAAATAAAATTTTCTAATACCTAGTTAGTTTTAGTACTTGTATTTAAATAATCAGTCAAGGGTCACCTTATTTCCTTCAAGAAATGTACGGAAAAAGAGATAAACAGGAGAATAAAAATACCTGGAACAAATATTGGGCTATGAAAGAAATATTCAAAGGAACTCTACCAACAAAATTAAAAACCAAAACAATGAATACATGCCTGCTTCCGTGCCTCGCATACGCATGTCAAACATGGCCGCTGACTAAAAAACAACTTGACAAACTCAGAATATGCCAGAGAGGAATGGAGAGGAGCTACCTCAGTCTAAGGTTAAAAGATAGAGTAAGCAACAAAAACATAAGAGAAACAACAAAATCTAGAGACATAGTAAAAGAAGTTCTCAGGCTAAAATGGCGTTGGGCAGGCCATGTGCAAAGAATGGACAAAAATAGATGGGCTTACATAACAACAAACTGGGTGCCTCGAGAAGCCAAAAGAAGAAGAGGAAGACCGCTACAGAGGTGGAACACGGACATCCTGCAGGTGGCAGGAGCGCTCTGGTCAAGAGCTGCTTCGTTGAGACAAACATGGAGAAAAATGGAGGAGGCTTTTACCGCACTAAGCGGTCCCTATACTTAACGCAATAATAATAATGAAAAAACACTAATATAAGATAATATTACAAACATTAATTACATACATTCAAAAACCCTGTTAAATTTTTTAAGTAAGGGAAAATAAAAGCTTTTTTATTTTATTATTTATTTTTATTTTATTTAAATAATAAATGAAATCAAATTATTTACATTGAAAGATTTTATTTAAAATTAAAATATTGTATGTTCGTTATTAATAAAATCTCTTTAACAGAGGATAGCTATTAATTATAATTCATAACTGGCAACATTCCTGAAGCAAGCATATAAAATACGAATACTTGCATTAAATACAAAGAATATGTAATACAAAACAAAATCAAGTTCGTCAGAAATATTTATTAAAATTTGGTTGTTTCTATGTATATTAAAGCATAGCAAATAATAGGGCTCAACTTTCCAAAGTACCCAATCACGGGGGGGGTTGAGGGGGTGAGGGTAGGAAGGGGGGGAGGGGTTAAGCCCCCCCCTAAAAGGGGGGCGCACGGAGATCAATAGTTTTCGAGATATGACCATTTTTGTATTTTGAGGTTAAGTACTACGATTTCACTATAGGAGTACTTAACTTTACATTACCGATCATCGATTTTGAACCTAGTTTTTTTGTTGTAGGTAGCCTATAATAGTGTTAGCCTCCACCTAAAGTTTTAAGTTGCGGAAACAAATACTTTTTATGTAATAATTTTTTGTTGTAGTGCAAGTGTTGGACTCGAAGTCACTTGTCTGTGACAGAAGGTAGATTAGGTTAGTTAGGTTGCTTTCTACCACGCACATGCGACGACGAGCGAAGCGAGGAGGAGCCAAGTCCTGTTGTAGTGCAAGTGTTGGACTCGAAGTTACTTGTCTGTGACAGAAGGTAGATTAGGTTCGTTAGGTTGCTTTCTACCACGCACATGCGACGACGAGCGAAGCGAGGAGGAGCCAAGTCCTGTTGTAGCGCGAGTGTTGGACTCGAAGTCACTTGTCTGTGACAGAAGGTAGATTAGGTTAGTTAGGTTGCTTTCTACCACGCACATGCGACGACGAGCGAAGCGAGGAGGAGCCAAGTCCTGTTGTAGTGCAAGTGTTAGACTCGAAGTCACTTGTCTGTGACAGAAGGTAGATTAGGTTCGTTAGGTTGCTTTCTACTACGCACATGCGACGACGAGCGAAGCGAGGAGGAGCTCCCCCCAAAATCGATGATCGGACATGTAAAGCCGATGTTTTAGGTTGGTACGTAGTACTTAACCTCAAAATACAAAAATGGTCATATCTCGAAAACTATTGATCTCCGTGCGCCCCCCTTTTAGGGGGGGGCTTACCCCCTCCCCCCCTCCCTCCCCTCCCCCCCTCAACCCCCCCCGTGATTGGGTACTTTGGAAAGTTTAACCATTCGATTCGCTATCGTCAGCTCTTCAATCAAAATGCTACCAGGAATCGGCGTTTTTGGGACCGGTGCGATAGCTAAGGTTTTAGTGCCATTTCTACGAGAAAAAGGCTTTCCAGTTGAAGCTATATGGGGAGTAACTCTACAGGAAGCAGAGACTGCCGCAAAAGATTTGAACATACCATTCTTTACTAATAAAATCGACGACGTTCTGTTGAAAAAGAATGTCAGTCTCGTATTTATCGTTTGCGCTCCTAATCTCCACGCCCAGATATCTGTGAAAGCTTTGGGAATCGGAAAACATGTAGTTTGTGATAAACCTGCTGGGTTATGTCAGGCAGAGGCATTAAAGATGGTCAGAGCTGCTCAGTACTATCCTACTCTCATTTCCATCATAAACCACTCTCTGAGATTCTTGCCAGCCTTTGTTCACATGAAGAAATGTATCCATGAAGGTTATCTGGGAAATCCAGAAGATCTGACTCTTGTCGATGTTCGTGTACAGATGGGGCCACTTTATGGAGATACATATAACTGGTTATGTGATGATACAATGGGTGGAGGAACACTCACATTAGTTGGAAGTCATGTCATAGATTTAGTAACATTCCTCACTGGCCAGAAGGTTGTAAAAGTACATGGAGTTCTAAAAACATTTGTAGAAGAGACTGCCAAAGTGAATGGCATAAGAAAAATAACTGCACCAGACTTTTGTACATTCCAATTACAAATGGAGAAAGGACTTTTAGTTACAGCTACACTGAATAATCATTTACCAGGCCCCTGCTTTAATCAAGAGATCTATGTTTGTAGCAAAAAAGGATATTTAGTGGTAAGAGGTGGAGATTTACATGGGAAACTACACAAATTGAGCTCTTCAAAACCTGAAGATGATGTTAAAAGGCAAGATAAAGAGGATGTCATCTATGTAGATGTAGAAGACTTGAGTTGTGCCTCGAGTGTTGTACCAAAACCTTATATTAAAGGTCTTTGTAAAATGATAAGTGCTTTGAAAGAGGCATTTCTGCCGCTTAAGGAACAGATGGACTGGGTAAAGGAGCCTGTGAAGGCGGCTGCTACTTTTGAAGACGGGCAGCGTGTTCAGGCGGCCATGGAGGCACTACGTCAGTCCAATGAGGATGGTTGCTGGATCTCGGTACAACTCCTGACTGAACCACCTGACCCCAACCCAGCATTGTCCGCTGCTGTCAGACGTACTGCCATATCATTACAGTAACAATGTGCACAATATGATTGCCATTATGATGTACCTTTAGTTTTGTATTAGATGTAGTTGCTTTATTTTGCATATAATTATAATCATGACCATAAATTAAGTATCAAGTGCCTGCTTGCTGTTTCAATAGATCATTGAAGGTTCTATATTATGTATTGATGTTTTGTGTTATGAAAATATTATTTAGATGAGATTATGGTAAGAATACTATAGATTCTTTTATAATAGTCAAAATAGTTATTGTTTTGTGTTATGAAAATATTATTTAGATGAGATTATGGTAAGAATACTATAGATTCTTTTATAATAGTCAAAATAAGGAACACATCCTTTGAAAGCTTCTCTGTCACTATATAGTATAAAAGAGTTGCTTCCTGTGTCAGTCTTTACAATCTCATTAGGAAGTATATTTTTTTAAAATAGGTGTAAGATTTACAGACAGGATTTTTTATGAACAAGTGTTTTAAATGGAATAGAATCAGTATTACATTCCTTCCTTTGCTTGCATTCCTTTGTTTGCCATATTTATTGTGTAAAATACAGTGCCCTTGAGTTTATTTTTATTTACTTGCCATTTTAATTTAGCTTGCATGGGAAACATCATCCTAGGTGGTTCTATTGTTTTTACGAATTATAATAGTATTTAAATTTATCTCAGAGTTATGATAATATGCTTTATTTTTTCTCTTAGATTTTGTTTCTAAGGGCATTATATTATGTATTTATTATACTGTAGGTAATTTTATTATAGCTGTGATTTATTATATTTTATTGTACTTAAGTAAAATTATGATTATATTGGCTTTTGATAATTTGCCTCATGTTGTGAATAATTTGTACAAAACAATTATACTTTTTAACATGACTAAATATTGTTTTAATTAATTAATAGTATGTTTTACTCAAAGTAATTTAACTAAACTTTCAATCATTACATTAACAATTGGTATGTGATTGCCAGGAGGTAATTATCTGATGAATATCATCACACCCTAAATAGGCATCAAAGAAAGTGATGTAAAGTTATAACAATAATAATTCTTAGATTGTATTGTACTAACTGTAATAGTGTGTGTACAATGTGTACATAAATGTAGTAATAATTGTTTATTCATTCCAAAAAAATCAGAAAGACTTGGTTAATTGCAAGAAGAAGGATGTAACTTTGCAAGTTTCCTTATTTTACAACTACCTACCTTAAAATCATATTTACAGTTTTTTTAATACCAGACCGGTTCATAATCTGTTATGCATCCCTCTCATTATGTTATGTATATTCTCTGAACTTACAGACTAGGTACTTAAATTACATATAAGGGGAAATAGAGAACCCATATCTCAAATACAGACCTTAGTATATGACTACTACCTACATACTTTGTTATTTAATCTTACTTATGCCTATTAGATTTCTTATCAAGTTTTATGATTCAAAGGTGTTTGAGATAACCTAGCAACTAACATGTACTTGGTATTTTAAGTAACTTGAATAAAAAGATTGTGTTAAATACTTCTAGATTTAGTTTTGAATACCTAATTAAGTCTAGAATGCTAAAGGTAGTATGCAAGTCTTACAGGGATATAATATGGACCTATCTAAGGATTTAACCTAAGAGTGATGCAACATTAGAACATAACCTATATTTATGTGACGAGATAAATAACAAAACAGGAGTAATATAACAACTTTATATTTAGAAATGCAATGAGATAACAATATGTACCCCACCCAACATACCTATTACACAATCACATCATGTTCATTCACTACAGTCTACAAATTAAAACTAACAGAATCAGAACCGCACAAAATTTTAAAGCTATTTGTGTAAAAATAAATTCAGTTTTCAATCTTCGCCAAAATGTCAGATTCTCTGAAGAGGTGGTATTCCTTATCGTCGTTGTCCAGGGAGACCTTGGTGCCGCCGTATTCTGGGAGCAGGACTTTGTCGCCGACACTCACTAGTACTGGGACGAAGTCACCGTTTTCCTTCCTGGTGCCGGTTCCAACAGCAACAACTTCACCGTGAAGGACTTTGCCTTGAGCTTTCTCGGGGATCATGATGCCTCCCGCGGTCTTGGTTACCGCTTCCGCCCTTTTGATGAGGACTCGGTCCAGCAGGGGAATCAGACGTTTCACGGCGGTGGCCATACTCACAGCAAGAATCAATGAAATTAACTGAAAAAAAGCGTCTGGTGCTGATTGATGCTAGAACTTCGGTCTAGAAAATTCGAAGAATTACCTCAGGCCGGCGCTCTGATAATTTTTGACATATGTCAAAATTTTAGCCATGTGTTTTCAGTGTTGCCGGTATTAGCATATTCATAAATAGAACGAGTATGTACTTTAATAATTTGTATTTTATAAAGTTAAGAAGTTTTAGTTAATATTTATTAATTATTATTTTTAAAAAGGTTTTTATAATTTAATAATTTTATATTTTTTATCAGTTCTTGCGATGTAGTCAATATTTAGACATCTATGGACGAGTAGAAGAACTAATAAGAATCATTTCATTTAGTTCTACTACTCGCCGATAGATGGCAGGATTATTATTAGGCGTTCAAAGATTATATATTGTAAAACCTAGCTAACAGATGTCGCTAGTAGTAACAATTTTCATCAAATTTTACAGGAAACATTTTCAGTATTTCTACGAAAATATGAGGTCTGATGAATATGAAAAATATTCATCAGACTCATATTCATCATATCATATGAAAAATATAAGGTCCATACTACTCTTATGCAGGTAGTTTCTCTTAATTCACAATATCGTCCGTTTGCTCTGGCATTTACAAAATACATATAATACAATTTCCAAAATGAATGTGGGAGTGTACATTCTACATAGGTAAGTTTTTACGTAAAGTACGTGTCTCTTGAAAATCCTCAATCCTGTTGCTTCCCAAGTATTGGTAGACAAAGTAAACTCGGTATCCTTCATACTTCACATTCATGCGTAGGTACATAGCTGCTGTTTAGGATCAGATTTACTCAAGGGACAGTTATTTCCTAGATCAACAAAGCTATAGATAGTAGGTATTGACTGTTAAAGTGACAAGCAAAGTCGTGGCGCCGACCAGCCGCGGAATGTGGCGCGGCGCCGGCGAGTCTCACGCACACCTGCGACACCACAAAGCCCACGCAGCATAACGAGCACCTACATAACAGACCATTGCTGTGCATCGAGGAATGTCTTGCATCATGGTCGTTGGTTTTACTTCAATGAATTTGATTGTAAGAAGTTTGACTTAATTCCTTGTCTCGATATCGTACTTACATATTGCTGGATGCACAACACTTAGTTAGGTAAATGAATATTCAATACAAATGAAACTTAAAACCAAATTATTGATTTATAAAATTGACAAAACAAACAACGAGGCATATTGGGAGATGTTTTCATATATCAATGATTTTGATTGTAGGAAGGTTTTCTGTATTCCTTGTTTCGATTATTTACTAGTACGTATTGCCCGTACAGTCCACTTATCTCAATAAAAATTAAATATGTTGGTACTTAATAAACTACATAAAACAACTTCATACTGGCAAATTACAATCTATTGAGATCGAAAACTAAATCAATTCGTACATATGTAATACCGCTGATTGCACTCGTCTACGTCTACCTCATACATTTACATGCCAAACTTACAATCTATTGAGTTTTATATAATATCAAGATGTCTCCGGAGGATTTAGTCATACACAAATAATTTTGGTTGGAGGAAGTATCCTCTTTTCCTTTTATGTTGTAGGTATATAGGTATATAGTACATATAGTGAGCACTGGTAATCCTACAAAAAAGGATGACTCAAACAAAACGCCTATATTTTTATACTCAAATTCGAGCACATTGTGTGGTAAAAATATGTACCTTTCGTACCTCTCAATAAGTAGAATGTAGATGTATAATAATATTTTTGTTAATCAGAGAGCCTTCGTAAATCATGTATAGAATTTTTATCACCACTTTGTGGTCACCCGAGCATACTAATTATGGAACTGATGTATTAATTATTATGGTTTTTGGCACCTTAAATTAGGCAGCCTGACGGGATCTGATTTATAGACACGCGTCGTATAAGCAAATAATCAGATAATATTTTGTGACCTGTTCTCAACGAGCTTAATTTCTATGAATAGAGTCATTATTGAACCACTTATATGGACTTTATATGTAATATGTTGTCTCAGTGATTTATATCGTCTAATTGACATCAAGTTTATTAATTAGATTTATAAATCATTCTGCATGAAGAAGTTCTTGTTGTCTTTCGTAGAGTAGAACGCGTTGATATCTTTTCTGTGACGTAGCTATTTCGTAGAAGTTTATAGATTCCGTAGCATTCTTAGGTCCACTTGCAGAAAGCATTTACTGACCAAATTACTTATAGAAAATGACAAAATATGCCTTAAAATCGTCGTGAAACTGTTTTTTTTTGTACACTGGACAATGGATATTCCATAGCATACAGTAATTTCCAATTTACTGTAGGTCCAAAAGTCTATAAGGTGTGACTTAGCTACAGTTATTTACTACTCTCTCTTGTGTCGTATTTCTTCATGACTGACACACCCGTATTCACGAACGTTACTGTGAGGTCTCATAGTGAGAGTCGTGACTCCCCCGCGGAATTAATTCGTTAGGGGAGTTCTCATAGGCTGATAAATCGTATTTACTGCTATTCGCGGCTAAAGTGACAATTTTGAGTCTATTTCTCTCGACACTAGATTTGGCCTTACTCAGAGTTACATATCTATATCTAAGTAGTAAGCACCTCTCCTCAAATATTGTCAAATAGTTTTTATTATAAAATTCACACGCTTCCCCGCATCGCGCCGCAAACAAATTGATTGAAAGCTATTCGGGAATCAAAGCATTGAATGTAAAAAGTTTTTGTTATGTAAAAGGTAAAAAAGGGCCTATAGCCTAAAGGCTCACACGTGAACTTCTTGTATAATACATGAATTTTGCAAACAGATCACGTGTAGTTTGCTGTGGCAATAGTTTTGGTAGAATATGGGATTTCTGGATTTGCTAGCAAAGCGATAGTAAAGTGTTATTTTTATCTGCTGTATTAAATATCGTATGGAAGTTCCTTAGCAACTTGATTATGATAATCCATACACGCCTGTTAACAAAGCCAAAATTTGATAACATAATTAAAACATGTGTAAATTAAGTAATTCAACAATAAAAATAAAAAAACAGATTTACTGTACACAGTCGAAATTATACAAATATTATTATTATTTTATACAAATACGAAATTACTGGAGTTTTTTTAAATCTTCTAAAACTAAACGTATAGTCACATTATAACAAATAACTTGCGATAATAGCCTGCGGATGTTCAAAGGCTCAAAGCGGACAAAATAACACAACAAACAAGGCTTTATACTGCCTTATATGAGCTTAGCCACTTTATACTTATCTCCTTAATTTCTATTATAGATTGTATTATTAAGACGTTAAGATCTATTTTAGTGTGTTAAGGTAGAGATAAAAAGTGTGAAAGGTTTTGAAGTAAAGACCGTGGTTTCTCACGAGTACAGGTGTGCATCCGGTACGCTCTGATTGGAGACGGAATGACCGCTCTAATTATGATGCTAAAACAATCTGGTTTAATATCGCAGGAATTTTAAATGTACGTCGCTTTTCTAGTAAGCTGGTTTGTATAAAAAAAAACGCATTAAAAGCCTTGTATTAGTGTAAAATTATACTTACTCTTTTTTGGACATATACAACAAAATTTGTATTTGAAACGGCAATCTTAACTTTTTTTTCTTAGATATTGAAAAATCACTTGTTAAATCTAGTACAATATAGTGGATCCTTATGGACCAAAAAAAATCAATCCATAAAATATTATAATATTAAAAATAACATTAGTGCCATCTATCACAAACTTTCAGAACTACTTCAATTCATAGCGTGCTGTATTCGCTCATAGCTCACAGGTTCTTTGCCCCTTGGTAACGGACGCTCCGCTGCCGCACAATCAAGGTCTAGAAAAGTAGATCATGGCATAACCGGCCTGACATAATACAAATAACCTTTCGATAACCCAGCCATAAACATAACACCATTGGCAGATATTAACTTTATTGGTTTTAATCACAATTCACAACCATGTCGGATCCGGTCGTGAGCACCAAACAAGGGAAGGTGAAAGGAAAAGTGTCGAAAAATGATAACGGAGTGCAGTTCTATACGTTCAAAGGAATACCTTTTGCCAAGCCACCGGTCGGAGAATTACGGTTTGCGGTGAGTATTTATATTTACGAAGTGTTTTTTAGCAGTTTAAATAGTGATATAATGTGACCCTAAGTTCTTATTGTCATGCTCATGTGATATTATTAAAACGTTGGTATTACCATTATAATGACATGATTGAAATCTTAATAAATAATTACCATTTTACGCTCGACATACCTACTAGTTTTTTTGTCGTTTGAGTTTTTTTGGTTTTGCTACCTCTCGACTGTAAAAAACTGACGATATTTTTAGCGACCCAAAGCGACATCGATTCGAGCGAAATCTATTAGCGTTTGGTTGCTTCTGCTCTTTTGATGAAATGTTAATTTTAATAAGATATTCAAATTTTTATTTTTTTTTATCTCTAATAGTGTATTCTGTAATTCAAATGGAATTCTGATCAATGTGTAGTACCTACCTAAACTCTTATCTGACAGTAACACAGTCACAATGTTTTCGTTTATTTAACTTTATCTGCGAAATAAAATAAGAAGTTGTACCATAAGCAGACCGCATATGCTTATCTGCTATAAAATGTAATTTTATCTATTTCAGGTACCTCAACCACCAGAGTCGTGGAAAGGAGTGAGAGATGGTACCAAAGATTGCAATTTCTGTGCTCAGTTTGACAAAAAGTCTGGCACAGTTGTCGGCGATGAAGACTGCTTATATCTCAATGTTTACACTCCAAAACTGCCCAAAAAGAATTCCTTGGCTTTACCTGTTATGGTATACTTCCATGGAGGTGGATTTGTATTCGGAGACGGAACAGTCAGCACACACCATGGTCCTGAATTCCTCATAGAAAAAGATGTGGTGCTAGTAGTTCCTAATTACAGACTTGGTATATTAGGTTTCCTGTCGCTGGACCGGAAGGAAGCTCCAGGCAACATGGGGCTGAGAGACCAAGTTGAAGCTCTCAAATGGGTTCAAAAGAACATCGCTAACTTTGGAGGAGATGCAAACAATGTCACAATTTTCGGAATAAGCGCTGGAGGAGCTTCTGTTGAGTACCTCATGTTATCTCCGACTGCCGAAGGCTTGTTCCATAAAGCTATTGCGCAATCCGGAACTTCTCTGCTACACTGGGCACAGAATAAAAATGTTAAGGAATTAGCAGGGAAAATTCCCGTGATCAAGGGTAAAACAGTCAGCAGCGATGAGAGTCTGCTAAAATATCTAAAAGATATGCCTATTAAGGAGCTGATTACGTCATCGATGTCTGCCATACAAGCAAATGCGTTTAAAGGGGGCATTCACTTCGGCTTTGTCCCGACTATCGAAAATCCTACCGATTGGGAACCATTCCTAAGTACTTGTACGTACAATTTGCTTGCTAATGGAGACTTCAGCAAGGTTCCATACATGACCGGTGTGTGTACGAGAGAAGGGCTACTGATGGTATCACATTGCATGCCGGTACTAGAAAAGTTCCTCGCTGAGAAGAAATTCACCGACTACTTCCCGTTTGAACTGGATGATGTAGAAAAGCCAGAAGTGGAGGCTAGATTAAAGCAGGTTTATTTGGAAGGAGAGAAAACGTTCCATGACGAAGACTTTTATGCCATCGATTTCTTCGGCGATGCAGATTTCTTTGGAGGAGTATATACAGCGGCGAAGTTGATTTCTAAACACAACTCTCCTGTTTATTTCTATGAGTTTGCTCACGATGGTGCCTTGAACTATGTGAAGAAGCACGAGGGAACAGAGCGTGATGGTGCTTGCCACGGGGATGATGGAGGGTACTTGCTGAAACACGAAGCACTAACAGACAAACTTACAGAATCTGACAAATATGTGCAGAACGTTATGCTCGACCTATGGACCAATTTTGCTAAGAATGGGTACGTGTAACAAATGACATTTAAATATTCTTTGTGATACTTAAATCTTTGTTAAAGTAGTTTTAAACTAGTTAATAGATGATTAAAATTATCTTGATGAATCGGTACCACTTACTACTGATTAGTGCAAAGCGAAAATAAGCTGGTTTTTAACCCGGGCCTACCGCCTAAAAGTAAACTATACAATTGCTATTATTTATGACGTCATTTCAATAAAGAGTGGCAACCGTGTTTACCGCTTCCTTTTTCCCTCTCGTTCAATCTTTATGCATTTTTATAGTTCTGTCTCGCTCGCACACTCACACCAACAGGTGATTCTAATTGAAATGACGTCATAAATGATAGCAATTGTATAGTTTACTTTTAGGCGGTAGGCCCGGGTTATTTCTACTTGATAACGAATAAAATAAGATTGTTAATTTATAAATACACAGCAAACTACTTAAACACTAGTGATAACAAATCAACATGTTATTTGATCCCTTATTTCCTTTCAAGTGCTAAAATGTTGGATGTTGTTACAGCAGCACAGATATTACATTAATTTACAATTCTTCACTTTTCAGGGATCCCAACCCGAAGTCAGGAGATGTTCTTCCGAAGTGGGAGCCTGTCTCCGAGACTGGACTAGGATGCTTCGTCATTAGTGATGAGCCTCACACAAAAGATGACGTCTTCCCGAAGAGAGCTCAAATATTTGAAGAGTTTTATGCTAAGAAATTTGGAGCAAATTAAAATCTTTAGCTAACTTAAAATACAGAGAAAATAATCTCTTAAATACAGGTGAAATAAGGGCAAAATAAATTGATTAAATAATAAGAGCTTTTTTTAAATATTCTAATTATTTTGTGAAGCTATAACTAACATACGTCTTTACAACATCGGCTTCCGTAGGGTCCAATGGATAGTTTTAGGTATTTATCTGAAACATATAAAGAATCATTTTCAAGCACTTAGAAGTCATACTGTTAGGGCAATATATATTTTGCGTTGCGATAGTACAAAGTGATTCTCAAAAGTAAATAAGTATCATATTCTACATGAATTGCGAGATATAAGATAATCTTAGTAATGTTAAAGAGTACTCAATATGAGTAGGTTTCTAAACAAATACATAATGTACATACAATCATATATCTACTTGTTCTAATAACAGAATTAATTACTATGCATTTCAAAGTTATTTTCGAATTGAATTGAGGAATAAACTTAGTTCAATTTACTAATTGATTCGCCTTCATTGCCTAATTATTCTATATAACATTTTTTGCGTTTGCGTTTCAAAAGAGAGTATAAAAAAGTGGCACTTTTTTGGATGCTACCGTAGGTCGGATGATACGTTAAATTGTAGGTTCTACTACATACAACTGTAAGTTCATTTCTTGGTACTGCAGTCATCTTATCATGCTAGTGGCACAGTTTGAAAACTTATGACACTAGAGCTCACCACCTAACAAGATCCGATAGGATACCTAGTGTAGCTTCTGCAAACTCTATAACTATTATACACATTTAAACATTTCCTATCCAAACGTTTTTTTTATTATTGTTCTCTATTGCTATACCTGTTTCTTTTTATTGAGGTCAAATAAACGTTATTATTATTATTATTTTCTTTATTTCTATTCACAGATTCTCGGGACTTACGCCCGGTATTTTTAAGGCATCAGTGGGGCCGTAGCCAACACTGAGAGGCCTTTTACAATATTATACTTAAAATTAAGTAAAAATTACAGATAGAGGATGTTAGGTATATAAAGTAACTATGTATTGCAGACATGGTATTAATGTTACAGGCTATTGTGTTGAGTTGTTCATTGACTTAATTAAACTGGTCTATTGTACGAGGAACGGCACCCGCCAGTTATGCCTCATTCATAAAAATTATAGCGGGTGATGACTTGCCACTCACTAAATGGGCCCTCCACAAAAGGCAGCTAATTATTATTATTATTATTAAAACTGACTTACTAACTAATATCACAGAACCAGTGTAGTTGCTTGGAGTAAATCTCCGTCGAAGCCTCCGTAAGGCTCGGCTTGGAATGCGCTAATTCCATTACTGGATACGACAGTCACGCGAGTGGGTGGTATGCACTTATAAATCTGATAGACATGGCAAGAATAGGATTCTTCTAGGCAAGCGTGCGAATATGATTGTGCTAGAAAGCTGATAGCCGAAGTACACAAAAATATAGAACTTATTTTCTTGTTAACAATATGTTTAGAAGTTTGTTTAATTATTTTTATGCAAGTAAAAAGCCTGGCAAATAAATAATGACAAGGTTTTATTTAGAAATTTAATTGTTTCTAATAATTCCATTAGATTCTTAACGAAAATAAAATTTTTACATAAATAATTTACAACGACTCCGCAAAAACATACATTTATCAATTAATCAGATACAATCAAATCCGTGTGAGATAATGAGGTATGATAACATGATTGATTATTAATTAGGCAAAGCAATCTCGATAATCAAATCAAAATTTCATCATCGATTTGCAAGTTCCCAAAATATTATGGTGATGTTGTCTATAATTAGTGTTATGTAATCACAAAATTAAAATTATATCGTCAGTATGCAGTCTGTATATTAATCAATTTGTATGAAATCTGGCGTAGAATTTGTAAAAATCCTCAAAACATAAATGACTTTTTATACGATTTTAATTTGAGTTCATCGCAATTAAAATAAATAAATAAATATTGTATGTTGTAATTTAATTGTTAATGGTGTGTATTGTAATTTAATTAACCTACTAATACTAATAGGTAGGTTAGGAAATCGGGAATGTATCGTAACTTTACTCATATATACAAACTAGTGCACGCCTGCAGCTTCGCTCACGTTATTTTAGGATAAAATGTAGCCTTTTACACTTCCAGGACCTTATACTACCTACATACCACAAATCATGAAGATCCGTTCAGCCGTTTTTGCGTGATGAGCGTTTAAATAAACAGAGATACAGATAAACTGTCAAGAATTCTATAAATTGTTGGAACGTGTTCTGTTATCAATTCTAAGTATGTATCTACAAACATTTTTATTAAATATCTTCAATGTTCAGACCTTCGACCGTCTTCAGCTTTATTATATGTATAGATATATGTAGATAGAAGAAGATAGATAAAAAAAGTAATTTCGTAGTTCCGAATAACGGTGGGTGTGAAGAAAAACATAACACAGCAACATAATAATGGGCCTTATTACAAAACGTGGTTTAATTATTAGTCCAGACCAAGTCCGTTTTACTTGTTCGAAATCGTCTGCTTAGTGTCATTATTATCAAACTGTCAAAATGTACAAATAATAAGTAATAATGTAAAAGGCGAAAGATTTATATGTACGTGTCAAGGATTTTCATTTCATCCCTCTAGGTACTATATAGGTATATATTAATTCCATGGTACGTGTTGAAGGGAAATCAGAGTAGCTAATAATGTTAAGTGAAAGTTCCAATTTGAAGTTGACATTTTGATTGTATCTATGTGATGTCTGAACAACAAGAACCCACTTTTTATTTTCAATGTCCTGGAATAATATTTGAACCGCGTTTTGTAATATAGACGGAGGTCTGTCTGTAACTTAGTATGTGTCGTAGGGTCAGAGAGCGAGCAGACTGGCTGTCGGCCGTCGGCGCCAGCGAGGCGCGCTGTGAAATACTCAGGTGCATCGGAACCTGCCCACGTGCATATACAGGGGGATTCATTCTGCTTCTCATCGAATGAGAGTGGCCAACTCTGGTGTCGAGAGTTTATCACCTGGGCTTCAGACATGGCTTAACGACTGCCGTACTAGACAAACAGCCGGGACCTACAGTTTAACGTGTCATTTCAAAATTCTAAGAAGAAGACGAATTCAAAGAGGAAGATTCATTTTTGAGCTGAAACTTGCCGTCGTACGGATTTTTATATACGACGAGTTAGTAGCGAGATTTTTTAACCAAAACAAGTTTGCACTTAACCATAGTCTACGGTCTAAGATGCATCGTGCTTACCCAATAAATAAATAAATAAATAAATATTTCAGGACATATTACACAGCGCCATCTAGCCCCATACTAAGCTTACGCTTGTATCATGGGCACTAGATAACGGATATAATACATATATACTTTTTTTTTGTAAATACATACTTATTATACATAGAAACGACCAGACTCAACACAAGTAATTACAAATTTTAATATTCATAATTACTTGTGTTATGCGGGAATCGAACCCGCACCCCTAGATTAGAAGGCAGAGACACTACCAACTAAGCTAACGGAGCAGTCTTAATATAGATAAAGATGATAATGAGAGTTTACGACATCTGTCGGACGAGAATATACGCGAGATAACAGCAAAGCGCTGAGGATGATGATGACGATTTATTTACACATTTATGTATAATCATAAATTGATATAATATAATTTTGTACATTATTACGAGCCGTTATTGTTTTGTTTTTACTAATTAAATAAATATGTCAAAACACTCTTTGTGTCGTTATGTTGTATAACAATTCTTGTTGCCTCTATTAGTTATCCACATGCGTCAACAGTTTTTTTTTGTAACTTTGTAAGTATTATTGGTCCCTAGTACGAGTATACAGTGAAACTGCAGGGCACCACTAGTGCACTAGTTTTATATTATTATCATCTGACTCATACCTAAGAAATAAGAATGTATAACAAAATGTACTAACAAATTTGGCACAAATACAAAATAATATTGTAATAATAATTCAACCGTATTGGATTGGATACAGACATCGTTGTTAGCCACAAATGTATTAAAACTTTATGAAACACGTGACTTTTCTTTTATACATATAAAGATAAAGATAAAAGATAAAGAATCTTTATTGATAATGTAAAGTTGTAACATACATAGGTATAGGTATAAGTACTAATATCACAGAATATGCTACACAAATTACAATATCTCGTCAAATTGAATTTATAACATTTAGTTTTTATAAAATTTTAGAAGTTACATACTTATGTCTAGTTTTATTAATAAAATAATGAAAATTTTTGTTATTAAAATCATGTCAAACATATATGACTTTTCTTTCATCTATCTATACCAATATTATAAAGCTGAAGAGTTTGTTTGTTTGTTTGAACGCGCTAATCTCAGGAACTACTGGTCTGAATTGAAAAAATCTTTTTGTGTTGGATAGACCATTTATCGAGGCAGGCTTTAGGCTATATAACATCACGCTTTAACTAATAGGAGCGAAGAAACAATAGAAAATGTGGAAAAAACGGGAAAATTATTCATCTTTGAAGGCTTCCGTTGCGTGCGCTGCAAAAACGGTTCAAGACATCAAACAAATGTGTATGAAAGAATTATTCCTCTTGAAATGATCTAATAAAATGTCTGCAACAGTATATGTCTATCTTTTAATATTTACTCACTAAAACCGTTTTTATGGTAATAATTATTCCATGCGGACGAAGTCGCTGGCACAGCTAGTACAATATATATTTGCGTTGAAAATAAACTGATGTGTATCTATAAGATCTCTCATAGAGACAATAATTATAGTCACATGTTAGACTATTCGGTGTCCGTTTTACGACAGCTCATGTGTCTGCTGTAGTCATATGATTGCTAAATATAAATAACTAAATCTAAACTAAACTTACACTAAATTTAATTTGAACAAGTCAAAGAAATTTGTTACATTGAACAGTGTAAGATAAGTTTATTTGCTTTAGTGAGATTTGGATTACATATTGTTAGTGTATAGGTTTAATAATAAAATATGTTGTTAAATAACATAAAAAAGAATAAGTCGAATTGAGAAATACTTTACCGTCTACCTTTATTTTTACTGTCTATCTTTTTTGGAATCGTTAAAAAGCAAAATACAAAAGATTTTCTTTATAAAACTTTTTTTTGGGAAAATATTAAGGACTATTATGAAAGGTTATTACTTTTCTTTGTGATTTAATACATCGATGAGGAAGGAAGGCATCTAGACATCTACAGTTATTTAGTTTAGTTTAACTGAACTTTGGATCTGTTTGTAAACATGTTCTGCACGCATGTGTTTGATGCACAGAATGGATTACCATTAAAGTGTTTTGCTTTTACTCATGTATTTTCTGTGTATTGTTTTGTGTGCCTAATAAATAAATAAATTTGACAAATCTTTGTGAATGCTCCGATGGAAGCACCCTGTAGATGAAATCCCGGGTCCTTTCACGGAGGTGCGCGTGAGTCGTGATTCGATTCCCACAGACTCGAGCGTATTATTGTTCTTTTTTTAAATATTTTATTCACGTTCCTGGCCTAATGTTTGCTGTTATAGAACCTTTACTTTATCTGTTTCAGCCAGTCTTCTTAGTAAACGGTTATAAACTAGTCCACATTTACGAAAATATTTACAAAGAGAAAAAAAGAGATTACTTCTTATTTTTCATAATCAGTAAATTCTACCAGTCTGTAATGGTTTGTAGTTATGTTTAAAAAAGTACTTTTAACTAAACCATAATATTTTTTTGAATACAAATATGACAGTATCTCATGATACATAAAATAGATTTTCTATCAAATTTAATTAAAAATGTATGAAAAAAATAATAAGTTAATTTTTTTTTCGATTTTCATTACTGTTTCACGTAACGTTTAGCTTGTCTGAGATATCTATTGCGCAAACTCATGAATGTCAGGTTTTTGAACTGGTTTTTATCTATGTATGTACCTAGTGTATGTTTTCGGAAACACTTTACTTTTACTAGGTTTATATAGTTACCAGTACCACTTTGTTTAGTGTGTTTTAATGTTTTTTAAAGTGTTGTGTTTTGTAGACGGACAGCGTTGTTGTAGTCGCATAATATGTAAGTTTTTGAAACAGTGTGTTAATTTTCTAACCGTAATTCGGTTTCAAAATGTTTTACTGTATTTTGTGTAAAAATCAATTAATAAAATGATATCGTTTTCCTGGCTGTTGAAGGTCCTTATGATTATGATATATACTTTCATCATCGTTTGTGTCTATTTACGAAGCATGCAATGAGATGGCGATGTCATCCTTTTTCTATATAAAAACTCAAAGGTGACTGACTGATTGACTGACTGACTGATATATAGTGATCTATCAACGCACAGCCCAAACCACTGGACGGATTGGGCTGAAATTTGGAATGAAAGTAGATGTTATGACGTAGGCATCCGCTAAGAAAGGATTTTTGGAAATGCCACTTTTAAAGGGATGAAATAGGGGATGCAAGTTTTACTTCTTAATGCGAGCAAAGCCGCGAGCACCCATTAGTCGGTATATAAAATGTAAGGATAATCTAATTACTTTGCACACGCCTTCTTTCAACCCTCGACAAGAACTATATAAGAGCTCATACTTCCTTTTCGGTCATAAATAAATAAATAAGCCTTTTTTACTGGTTTACAATATTTAATATATATATATATATATATAGATATAAACGGTGAATACATAGTTACGTCATACGAGATTTTTCCATATGAAGCGGTGTCGTTTTGGCATGTTCAGTCAACAATATAATCATACGAATACAACCTAGAACCACACCTCCTTTTAACCTTATCAATGTTGTAGTCAAGGTCTCAAGTACACGAAAGACTTGATAAAAAACGCAGACTAGACTAAAGAGTTTTAATATTCTTGAACTAGACCTTGTGGTATCTCAATGGCTATTCACCCAGTTTATGTGTGTTTATAAGTTTGAAATACCTAGTTTGTAAATGATATGTATTTTGTTTTTGATTGTGTGATTGATTGGCTTACTGTCTACATATCTAAAAATTTGATCACCGGTTTGTGGTTAGTGACAGGAAGCTGCAGTATAGAACATTCAGAACATTTATATAAACTATGGTAAAACCTCATTGGAGTGATATAACTTTTTTACCCACTTTTTGTGACCATACATGATAGGCCAGCTACTTATTCTTGGACACATACATATAAGACCTCAACAAACACATAAACATACTGATACTTAAAGAAATCAATTTTGAGTATTGTTTCACTCACTTGTAAGCGTACTCGTATTTTATTTTGTATTGTCAATTCCACGGTCCGTGACATCTAAAACCGGTTATCGCGACTTGCCTCGAGCTGTTTTCACACACACCCATTGCAAGTTTTTTATCACCGACATATTTGAACGCTTATATTAACTTGCTACTTGAAAAGCAAGCAAAGCTATTAGATTTATGTAGATGCGTTTGCTTGAATTCAGTTTCAAAATACATGCTCCTAATTTTTTATAGTTTTTGATTATATTTGCTTCGTATCATCTTGATGAACAACAAACTAATGTATAAGTAGGTATGAAAAACGATGTTATCTTATATCTTGCTCATAAATAAAATAATGAAATGGCTTGATGACATCAAGAAATGGACGAAGGTAAGCTACGCATCTAAAAGAAGCAGCATGGGATCGCAAGAAGTTTTGCCAACTGACCTCAGAACTGCAATATGAAGATGGCCCGATGATGATGATAAATAAAATGAAAATTTGTGCATAGGCAAGTCTATCATTAATCTATGAATTATGTAGGTTTAGTTTACGACAGTAGGTATTTCTTGCAGTTAAACGTATCTGTAGTTACTTAGTCCATTCAACACTCAGTCACTTTATGTACAAAGATTTTTGTTTATATCCAGTTCAGTCTATATTTATATTTAATGGGCCTTATTACAAAACGTGGTTTAAATATAAGTCTAGACCAAGTCCGTTTTAGTTGTTCGAAAATAAAAAGTCGGTTATTTTTTATCTAAGCCCTAGACTAATATTTAAACCTCGTTTTGTAATAAGACGGAGTAGGTATAACCAAATTTGAAACCTATTTTTGCCTTCTGTCATATTGTTCTAAATAAAATCTAACATTACTTTTAATGGGGCTTTCAAATGTTAAGTAAATGTTATTAATGTCACTTAGAAGTAACGTATTTATTTTTTTGCTTGCGTTGGGTAGGTTTGTTTAGATTATGCGATATAAGACGAAAGCATTTTAACGTTGAAGGGTATTTTAACGATATAATGAAGGTATTGACTATACCTTCATTATATCGTTAAAATGCCCTTGGATATTTACTGAGTACGTTTATTAAATCATAGACTAACATCTTACTATTACATTTCATTCAAATTTCTTGGAATAAGTTGTAGTTTGTATGACTGAATATCGTATAAACATTTCGATCTTTGTGAATAGTGAAATTATCTATGGCCTATATACAAATGTACTTAACTAAATATCGTGTATTTAATAAATCTCAGTGACAAATATCTAAATACATATGTATATAAAACTCAAAGGTGACTGACTGACATGCTAATCTAGCAACGCACAGCCCAAACCACTAGAAGGATCGGGCTGAAATCAGTGTTATGACTTTATGACGTAGGCATCCGCGAAGAAAGGATTTTTGAATGCTACTTTAAAGTGAAATAGGGGATGCAAGTTTTACTTCTTTATGAGAGCTAAGCCACGAGCACACACTAGTTAAACAATATTATTTAATATTGTGTGTAAGCTATACTTACTGTAGTAACACTGTGTACGGTCAAATACTCCTTATGTTATACCTAACACGCACTGTGCAGTGATTGGCCAGGGCGGCACGTCTATTGAATCACTTATACTATTGCTTTTGTGTTGATGCTGTGGCCAATTGTGCTTGGGACAGGAATGCAAGTATTGTTTGCATTCTTTTCTTTCAACAAAGCTTGCAGGTGCTCGTGTTAATCACAGGCTTTGGGACTCTATTCCTTTCTTATTGTACCAAAACCGATACAAGGAAGTCCAACGTTTATGCGTTGAATTAAATCTTATTGTTTTGGCATTGGTATTGCGGTAATCAATAATAGGAACGTCGTCGATTATTTTCGACACTTATTTAAATGTGACGTAAAAACTGTTTGATTTAATCATTTTGCGTTTGCAAACATAATACATATTTGTGTTGACCGGCCGCTAGGCACTAATGGCATTACTGGTATTTTTGTTCTAAATCAAATTATATAGTTTCTTGAGGCAATATATAAATTTATACATAGTATAGATAATCATCGGGTTGCTGGATATATGTATACCTGTATCTCCCATGTGTCCGCTTGTCTGATATCTTATCTCGTTATGTATTGTTTGTTTTGCTTGACGATTGGATAGAGTATATTGAACCACTGAAATACGTTGCCGCTCTAATTTTAGCGATGACCCAAACTAATATCAACAGTCAAAAAAACAATTAGTCTGAGTCTTTAATATTTAACTTAATTGTACTCGTGTTTTATGTAATGCCTTCGTTCAAGTTTCACATACGGTTAAAGGATCAATTGACTACATGCAGGTGTTTCATACTTTCAATCAATCCTTCCTATATTGATTAGATTGGTGACGTCATCCCTTACCTCTGACATGATTCGTATAAATTGTAAGGAATCTAAAACATATTCATTTTGCACACGGCCTCGCGTCCACCCTCAACTCGGTTTATAAAAGAACCCGTGGCTTGTGCTAAGTGTCAGTCAACTGAAAATTGCACGAGTGAATACGTGTTGTGAAAAGAAAACATTGTTGAAAATAAGCCATGGAGTCCTCACAAGTGAATCAGGAGCCGCAAGTGAACGGAGTGCCCAACGAGATCACGCTGTCAGCGCTGGAACTGATCGGCAACACGCCGCTGCTGGCGCTGGACCGCCTGCACCCCGGGCCCGGCAGGATCCTGGTCAAGTGCGAGTTCATGAACCCCGGCGCTTCCGTCAAGGACCGCTCCTCGCTCCATATGATCAAACGAGCTCTGGAGTCAGGAGACTTAAAGCCGGGCCAGCCCGTCGTCGAGATTACTTCGGGCAACCAAGGCTGCGGTCTCGCCGTGGTGTGCGCTGTACTCAACCACCCACTCACCTTGGCCATGTCGGCCGGCAACAGCAAGCAGCGATCTTATCACATGGAAGCTCTCGGCGCCACGTGCATCAGAGTGCCGCAGGTGGTCGGCCATTATGGCAGTGTGACTGCAGCCGACATCGAGGGCGTGAGGGAGGAGGGGCAGAGGCTGGTCCAGGAACAGAGCGCATATTTCGTCGGACAGTTCAGTAATGAGCACAACAGCCAAGCACATTATGAGACGTCAGGACCTGAGATTTGGAGGCAGTCAGGACATCGTGTGGACGCCTACGTGTCAACCGTCGGTACCGCTGGCACGTTTGCAGGAACGGTACGGTACTTGAAGGAGAAGAATCCAAACCTGAAGGCTTACGTAGTGGAGCCTGATGGTGCGGAGGCTATCAAAGGCAAGCCTGTTACGAAGCCCCTGCATCTGCTGCAAGGGTCTAGCTACGGTTGGATCCCAGATTTGTTCAAATACGAGCTCATGGATGAAAATATCGCGGTGACAGATGAAGAAGCTGTAGAGTACATGAACAGGATTGGGTCTCAGGAGGGTTTGTACGTGGGCTACACGAGTGGAGCCAACGTGGCGGCGGCAGTCAAGTTGTTGAAGTCCGGGGCTCTCCCGAGCGACGCCGTGGTGGTCACAGTACTGTGTGATACAGGATTAAAGTACACTCCCATAGAAAAGTGATTCAAGTTACAAGTATGCATGGGATGTACGTCTCGCTATTTTGTAAGTGTTGAAAATATTAATTAGATTCGAAGATCTCAGATGGTACCTAAGTAATGTTATCTCTTACTAGGTAATAAAATTGTATTTTAATTATATTTTCTTGTTTTGATTTTAGTATTATTAAATTTTAAGCTTAGCAATAGAGTTTTTAAAATTAGAAATTATTGCAACGTATAACAGGCTAGTAAGTACGACTATCATTATCTGTTGGCTATAATGTTATATGCTCTTATTAGGTATAGGTTTTACTGTATGTGTAGGTAAGTTTATTCTAAGTTAATAATTTTTTATTATTTTTATTCTCGCGTCTAAAGACGTCTAAAGAGCTTTATTATGATGTTATTAGTTTTGAAGTTCAATACCATGCTCAGTGTAGTTATCAGCCGTTATGACTTTATCGCAGCATTATAACCTTCAGTTACGTATTTTTTCGTATTCTACAAGTTGAATGCCCTGCTCAACTGCAAACACACAAAGTACATAGTTACAGATAAGTAATGCATTTTAACCACGCCAGTTCTGACAAGAACTATATTAGCTATACTACCTATATATTATATTCAGAACACATGGTCCATACATGTTTGGTATTTTACTCTTAGATATTTAATAAAGTTGAGTTAAAGGTCAATGAAAAAGTTAACTTTAAAATATTATGTGAAATTCGATAATGCAGTTTGTCCGTCTTTGTTCAAATTTGGGTATCTTGCGCAATTTATGGATGAGGTCTGCGCAAGATCGATGCAGCTGGCACATTCAAAGAGAGGCCTATGCTCAGCAGTGGGATAGAGAAGGCAGTGGATGGTGGTGATGATGAAAGTTAATTTTAGTAGGCGTTGGCTAAAGTTTCGTATTTTATATAATGGTAAAATCTATATTTTCATAGATATTATGATTTCATAAAGTTATAGAAAATAACTTAACTTGATATTATGTGACAACACATAGATTGATATGATGTGATCAGAAATAAAAAAAAATGCACTGTGAGTACCTCCGCCGTGGCGAACGATAAATCTGAAATTGTAGGTCCAAGCACCCCGCACCGCCGCTGCTTGTTCTCGTCACGAAGTTTATGTTTACATTGTTTTTTTCTTAATCTTTGCTTCATTACTGTTCCTTTTGAAAAAACTAAATTGTCAATATCTCGATTAATTATGCGTATAATTAAAATTAAAATATATTGCAGTGTTTCTTTTTTGTGTTTTTTTTTTATATTTCTAATGATTTGCATAGGAAGAAGACTAAAATATTTTTTTCTTCCGAATACTGCCGATTTGCACGAAATGGTAGAAATACCCGTCACTGTCCGCACAGTTCTTAGAGAACGCGACAAGAACGTGGGATGGCATAGAGTTTCTGCAGTCTGAATTATTATTGTTTTATTTTTTCGTATTCATTTATTTAACCTATTATAATTTATTATATGAAAGGAACAAATATCATATAATTTTTTTTGTTTCTTTTTATTACTGAAAATTCATTATGTGGGGATTTTTTAGTGTTAAAAGGATCACAAAAAAATAAAATTTCGTATTTGTAATAAAAAGAGATTTTAGTAATGTCCATATTAACATAGAATTTACACAAACAGAAAAATAAATGTTATTATGTTTCCTTATCAGCAGTACGATGTCTTTTCCCATAAAACGTTGGCATTAGAGGAGAAGCGCCCGTAGCTCAGTTCAGTGGAGGCAATCGCATGCGATTACCGATGTTAAGCAAAGGTCGACGCGGTCAGTTCTTAGATCAAAAGTGACATTCCATTTTGGGCGCTTCCGTGGGTCGGATGACAAGTTAAATTGTAGGTACTGGATGTTAGTCTAATCGTAAATCCATGTCAGAGGCTCTTAGGGTGGCTTGATAAACTCTTGACACCAGAGTTGGCCACTCTCATTTGATAAGAAGAAGATCAAAGGACATTTCTTTACTCACACCAGGTTGGCACTAATTAATCATATCAGGGCTTGCGGCTGTTTCTCTCAAACGTTTGAGTATTTCTATTCAAAGAGGAAACGCTGCCAGCATCCTGGGAACACTGTCGCACAGCGACAAGCGACGGAGCTAAGATGAGATAGCACGAGAGCACCAAACATATAATAATACTAGCTGTGCCAGCGACTTCGTCCGCATGGAATAGTTATTACCATAAAAACGGTTCTAGTGAGTTAATCTTAAAAGATAGACATATACTGTTGCAGACATTTTGTTAGATCATTTCATGAGGAATAATTCTTTCATACATATTTTTTGATATCTTGAACCATTTTCGCAGCAACGGAAGCCCTCAAAGATGAATAATTTTCCCCGTTTTTTTCACATTTTCCATTGTTTCTTCGCTCATATTAGTTGCAGCGTGCCTAAAGCCTAAAGCCTTCCTTGATAAATGGTCTATTCAACACAAAAAGAATTTTTCAATTCGCACCAGTAGTGCCTGAGATTAGCGCGTTCAAACAAACAAACAAACAAACTCTTCAGCTTTATTATATTAGTATAGATGTATCTATATAATATCTATAGTAAATTATGTAGGTACAATGTCCAATGACGTAATTTTAGATCTGGACTCCGACATACGATTAAATATTATTGATCGGGCCATGGAAGAACGGGATATCTGTAGACCTGGAGATATGAATGACAAGCGTATGCAAGATAATTATTTTAAACAAAAGCAAAAACTGACTTCAACTCTACTGTCACGTTACTGAACAAATCTAAGCCTATCAAAAAAAAACTACAACATAAAATCATTTGCTAAACAAATCTTAGCCTATCAGAGAAAACCGCATCGAAATCGGGCTGATAATTCAGAAGAAATAGTGTATACAGCAGCGCCCCCTGGCGAGCTGTCATCGTAATACATAGCTTAAAAGATGCACCCATTAAACCTCAACACATTACAGAAAACTGTATCAAAATCCGACTAGTAGTTTTGGAAATATGGGTAAAATTGGTTTGCATAAACTTTATCAATTTGTTGGTTTATTGGTTTTTTCTCAAAAATTACTGAACCGAATGAAAAACAATTTTTATGGGATTATCTCGGAAACTATCCAAATCGAATAAAAAAAAAAATTGAAATCGGTTGATAAACAAGGAGTAATAGCGTAACATCCCAAAAAAAAAAAACTTTCAGAAGAATTGATAACCTCCTTTTTTTGGAAGTCGGCTAAAAATAGACTTTAGGTAGATCGATAAACCGGCCGTACCAAATATCTATGTAATTTTTGTTAAAGGCATCTCAGTGTTGGCTACGGCCCCAGTGATGCCTTAAAAATACCGGGTGTAAGACCCGTGATTCTGAAATGAATAAAGAGTTATGTTAAATGTAGAATCCTTAAAAGAGTTTCATGTTTCTGTATGTGTTGTACGTCTTATAGCATAACAATAGCAGTGACAATTGCGTGAGTATTGTGATCGCAAACTAGTAGGCACTAAATATAAAGTAAAATACTACACGTCATACATGCTGTGCAAATTTTATCAGTAAAAATAAATTGATAATGTTTTTCGAGAAACGCCTGTAGCATTTATATTATTTGATAGACAAAGTCACTCATACAAGGTACAGTAAAAAAAAAACAAGGCACTTGAAAAGTTAAGTAAAAAGTTTGAAATTAGTATTTATACAGGCACATCGCGAGTGTCTGATAGCAGCACTTCAGCAGCCATGTGTTGGACTTCGAGATTTTAATAAGAATTTTTTAGTTCCAATTTCATCCTTATTCAAAATAATCATACTTCTATAAGTTGAATACCCTCGAATAAATGACCATTGCGCACGGCACCAAAATCTAAAGAGTTTAGAATTCATTTAAGTTGTTAGAAAGACCATAGAATATAATCAAAGTAAGTCTGGAAACCATGGTTCTTTATTGTTTTTTTCTGGTCTACGCAAATGATAACAGATTCGGCAGTAGGTATTAAAAGAAAAGATAAGTCTGATATTTGTAAGGTGCTTGCCTTACATATGTACATAAATATAAAACGTATAGCCTTAATTACTGAATACAGAATCCTGGAATTATGTAAATAATCTCGTAGCAACCCTTAGAAGCATTAAGGTTGTAGAATTCTCCCGAAATTTAACAGAAATTAATAATCTACATAATTATGTATACCTACTTATAATAAAGCTGAACGGATCATCACGAATTTTGGTTTGTAGGTAGTATGCAGATAAACAGATAAACAGATAAACATTTTATTGATAATTTGATGAATTATAAGTCAATTAGGAAAGGCAAAATCACAATAAAATTTCTATGAAATAATCATAATCTACAATAATCATACTTATTACAAAAATTAATAGGAAATTGCATTCATTATAAAAATTTCGCAATTAACATTCGTCTATTACTATTGGAATAGCATTCTTTTTCACTTTGAAAAAATTCGTCTACACTGTAGCAGTCTTAGGAATGTCATAGACTTTTTGACTACTTTTTATCCTGAAATAATGCGAGCGAAGCCGCGGGCGTCCACTAGTTATATAATACATCAATAGAATTGTATTGGGTTGCTAATAAGGTTAAAAGAATACATATATAGAAAATAATAATAAATGTCTAAATTCATGTTCAAAATGTGTAAACTATTTGTATAAATAATTAATATATTTTTTTCATTTAGGTGCATCAATGAACTTGTAATAAATTGATAATAATTTATTAAGTTGCGTCATACTTATGTACTGAACGTATGTAGAAGATAACGATAATCCAAAAACAATATTGCTCTTCAACAGAATAAAGAGTTAAGTCAACGTGACGATATAATTAAAAACACAAGAAACCGCATTGATAAGGTAAAAATAAAGACTAATTTACTAATATTTGCCAAAACTGCAGCCATAAAGTATAAAAGCTGCTTACAATTTCATGCGCAATTGACTTTGGTTTTTAACTTTTCTTTGATGTTTTCAAATGATTCGTGAATTTAAAGATAGGACCTGTTTATGATAAGAGATATACATAGTAACAATTTATGGGTAGATATTAATATTTCGTAACGATTACTGATTTTTGCTGAGACTCGATTTTATTCACATAATAACTTTTTAAAGAAATATCATATAGATATGTATTTACATGACTTTATGTAGGCATGTATATTATTTTTGGTATTTTTACTTGTCACACTGAAGAGGAAACGTATTTTTAATTTTATTAAGAAATGTACTATGGACCATGTCTGATTGACGATGTCCTGTTTGGTAAATTTCTATGTACTCGTATGTTATTGTATATGTTACGGCTAATACCCGAAGTGCGGCTACACCTAGTTTTAGCCGGTTAGAACTAGGTGTAGCCACTTAGTCTTGGTTAAACCCCGAATCGAGACATGTTTTGAAAGAAGTTGGCTCCTCCTCGCTTCGCTCGTCGTCGCATGTGCGTGGTAGAAAGCAACCTAACGAACCTAATCTACCTTCTGTCACAGACAAGTGACTTCGAGTCCAACACTTGCACTACAACAGGACTTGAGACCTAGTTTTAACCGAAAACAATCGGCTCGTACTAGGTTTAAACAAGACTAAGTGGCTACACCTAGTTCTAACCGGCTAAAACTAGGTGTAGCCGCACTTCGGGTATTAGACGTAACATATATACTTATTTACTAAATCACAGCTAGTAATATGAAACTAAAACTAAACCTATGTTTCTAATGTTTTCATGGTAAAAAATATTTTTTGATTTTGATATGCGACGCTATACCTCCGCTATTTTGCTGAATAGAAGACAAACGATTATCTTCCATTTACAAATAATCGTTTCAGCCTAACATCTAGTTTTGTTTTGACTTGTATACGTGATTCGAAGGCCTTTAAATTTTAAAAGATTATTTTTTTCCTGATGTGTGTTGTTTTTTGCAACACTGTATCTATTATGCAATTGGTTCCATAATCCCATAATTCCCTTTATGTCAGAATGGATACCTCAATTAACAAATAGCTGACATTTGGCTGCTTCTGCAGCCCTCTATAAATAAAATAGGCGGCCCATTGTGCGCAATTGCACCCATATTTGTTAACAATAGTCCAGATTCAATTGACATCTGGTAGTTCTTCAAACACCGTGCTACATTTACACCACCTTGAGATGAAATTTGAACAGAATAAAACCCTATTACTTTACATTAGTGGTGAAATTTGAATGTATGAAATGAAATCTACCGCAATCAATTTTATGATTCAGTTTCGTAACTTTTGGTGCCAATGAATTCAACTTAGAGAATGTAAAGGTTTGAATTAGCTTTCAAAAAGTACTCAAAATATAATCACTTACCCTAAAATGTATCAGGAAATATTGTGACGCATACAATATATTTACGATTGCAAAGTTTATTGCATTTTCGCACTTATTGTATCTAATCGAAACTATATAATAAATGACAGGTTTATTTCATGTTTAGGGTTTTATTTATATAGCTTGGTCACGGAAATATAATAGAATCTATTTATTGAGAAAGGTTAGTACTCATCTAGTTTAACTAAAGCTATTAAAACTACTCTCGGAATAAAAAGAGAAGAGAAGAAATCTCGCCTAGTGCGGTGTTTATAGTGCATTTATGTTTAGTTTTATTATGTTTTTGGAGCAATAAACGAAATTTATATATATAACTGTTATGTTACATAATAGATAAATCTTAGTGATGCTCATGTAATCAGTGGTAAACTTATTTTTCCGACCACTGATTAAATAGCTTATCCACCAATAATCTGATACGGAATAAAATATATGAAAAATAGACTGGTACCACCAACATTAAATCTATAAGAGAGACTGAAGACTCCTGTGTT
>OZ026825.1:7350647-7440770 GCA_964023185.1 Macaria liturata | reverse complement strand
AATCTGGGGAGCTTAAGCCTGGCATGCCCGTAGTGGAGGTGACGTCTGGAAACCAAGGCTGTGGTCTCGCCGTGGTGTGTGCAGTGCTGGGACACCCTCTCACTCTCACCATGTCGAAGGGTAACAGCGCGCAGCGAGCCATACATATGGAGGCCCTCGGAGCCACGTGTATGCGAGTGCCGCAAGTCGAAGGGACCTACGGAAACGTCACGCTTGCTGACGTGAAAGCTGTCGAAGAGGAAGGGTTGAAAATCGTCGACAAAACCGGCGCATACTACGTGAATCAGTTCAACAATCACGGCAACTCTCAGTCACACTACGAGACCACCGGCCCTGAGATTTGGAAGCAGACCGGACACAAGGTGGACGCCTTCGTCGCCACCGTCGGCACCGCTGGTACCTTCACCGGAACTGCTAAATATTTGAAGGAAGTGAACCCTAATTTGAAGGCATACGTGGTAGAGCCGGCGGGAGCAGAAGCTATCAAGGGGAAGCCCATCACAAAACCTCTTCACTTACTTCAAGGCTCTGGGTATGGGTGCGTCCCCAACCTCTTCCACTTCGAGTACATGGATGAAACAATCGCTGTGCCTGACGAAGAAGCAGTGGAATATATGAAGAAGATCGGTTTCCAAGAAGGTTTATACGTAGGCTACACGAGTGGTGCTAACGTGGCTGCGGCAGTCAAGCTCCTGAAGTCTGGCAAACTACCGAGTGACGCCGTGGTGGTCACCACCTTGAACGACACAGGACTCAAGTACACACCTGTTCCTCTTGATTACCAATGAAGTGCTACAAACAACAGTCAAGGCATTATATCATAGTTAGAGGTAAGAATTAAATCGTAAGCGTAACTGATTGATTGATAGCGGTAACAATACTCATTGTTAAATTTAATTACAAGAATCTGTATTTATTTGTTATTTTTAAGAGTTTTTAGATAAGTAAGCGTGTATTCTAAATATAAAATATTAAGGTATTTTTTTAATAGAAAATATAATAAACTATACATACAGAAAATAATCTATAGTTATTATTTAGTAGCAGTAACTCCAGGGTTTTAGTAGGTCTTAGTAAAAGATAGGACTGAGAACTTGTTTGTTTTACAATTAGATTTTATGATAACTGCATTATTTTACAACCAGTTTACAGTTTGGTTTATTTATAGAGGTGGTATTTACAAAGATATATTTATGGATACGAGTATATGTAACAAAGCACTCATATAATTCAAGTTCATGTAAATTAAAATAGAAATAAATTAGACAAAACCAGGAATTGTTGGAATAATTTATTTAAATTCGACGCTACAATTGTGGAACTCAAAATTAAAAAAAAATACACATTATATTCAGATATCCGACTACTTTTACGAAGTATTATAATATGTTCGGTGCTATTAAACCGCCTAAAGTTATAAGCAACATACATACATATTTTATTATTAAACAATATATATATTATTTTTTATATATATATTATATATATTTTTTTTTTTATACATACATAGATTATAGAAACAAGCCAGTACTGGATTAAAATTAGCTGTCAACTGAGTCTACCAGAACACACCCTTAGGTGATTTCTGACAAAATGTCTTGATAATTTGTATGTGTAAAATGGGGTTACTTTGATTAATTTTAAAATTTAAATTGAAATAACTCCTTCATTTTACGACATAGAAATATACAAAAAAATACAACATCGACGACTTGGCTTACACTTTCGTTAACTGCAATAAAAAAAAATTTTTGATCATTACTTTCTGAGAAAAAAAATAAATTGTAGCCTATCAACTCTATACTTGGAACGGGGTCGCTTTGATAGACGCTGTTTTTTCGACGTATAAGCGAAGCCGCCCCGTAAAGGAATAGATCAAAAAAACAAAAACAAAATTCCACCCATAAATAAAAAAATTACGCGTCTCTAAAATTTTAAGGGGCGACTTTGAACAAGGGGGTTAATTTGATCACCAGTTTTAAAACACTTTTTATTTTAATTAAACCATATATATTTATAAAAAACTAACTATTAAAGAAACAATTACAGTTTTCTCTTTTTAAAGGTAATCAGACTTATTTATTATATACGAGATCAACCTTATACTACACATGTTATACAAATGTAATTTGAACTTACTTATTTGGCAACAAATTATTATTTACGAGATCAACCTTATACTACACAGTACACATGTTATACAAATGTAATTTTAACTTACTTATTAGTAAACAACTTATTATGACAGAGATCAAACTAACTTACGTACCTACTCATTAAATGTACTCACAATTCTATTACTTACATTCACGTTTTAATACACTGACTGCCCAATCTATACCGGGCAAATTATTAGCAAATTTGGGGATATCTTTGCCTTGTCGGTCTAAGTAGTACTTGGCAAACATTCTCAGATCGAGTGTTGTTAGTGGGAATCCCCAGTCAGCGCAAGTTGCAGCCGATTTTAAAATCGCAGCTTCTTCGGCGTGGGTAAAAATGGGTTGCCCTCCTGGAGTCGAACCATGTAGGCCCTTATATTTATTATATAATGTTCCAAATGGTATTTTATAACTTAAAGAAGCTGCATTAATGCTCAAGTCACCATTTGTAACCTTTTCTAATGCTTCTTCGAGGGAATCTTCCGTATAGTTCCTGTAATTGCGACTACCCGCCGGTTTCTTATAATCTCGTACCATTCTTAACCTAAAAAATCAAAGAAAGGAGTCACTTTGATAACCAGCACATTTAGTTAAAAAACGATAATCAGTTAGGCTCAAGGGTAACTTTGATAGCTATCAAAGTCACCTCATGCAGTCCATCAAATAAGCCCCATATTATATTCATAGTCTAAAAAGTGAAAAAACATGGCCCCCAACAAACACTCTATAAACGCTCAGAATCACACTGAATCTTACAATTAGCCTACCAAATCAGTAACAATGTAATAACAATACTCACGTTTCCACCACAGAAGTTTTCACCATATGATTTTGGGCATGTTTTTAATGCCTGCCCAAATTATTTTTTCACAATTGATGCACACACTCCTCTGCGCTCACGCCGCGAGAAAAAATGGCCGACAATATCAGAGTTGCTATACAAAAAAAAACAAAAGGATGCGTTCAGTAAATTCAAATATATTAATGAAAATGTAAATAAAAAAAGTAATCATCAAAGTCACCTCGTAATTTGAAAGTCGCCCCATTTTACCTTAATTTGGTAACAAAGCTTTTTCATTCATCTTTTTGAAGAGCATTTAAATAAATTTATAAAATACTTCTTGAGGTTCTTAGGTTAAGAATCTTGGTGTTGATGCAAAAATGATGTAGCTTTTTGCATGTATGATTTCTCTGCTATGGCCCTTTACAGCATAAATGTGGCCAGATAACTGCTATTACAAACCGAATGTCAAACTTACATTATGACAGATCTTTGAAAAACTGATTATTCTTGGGTAAATTGAAGGAAACTGTTACCAACGGGGTTTCTGCTAAAGTATAAAAAAAAACCTCTTTGAGGTAACTAAGTGACTAGTGATAGAAGCTTCTTACCAGAATGAATGCAAACAGATAGCTCATCTATACATACATAGTATAATAAAGCTGAAGAGGATCAAAAATCTTAACATAGAATATAATAGAAAAAATAATTGGATTTATGTAGTACTTCAAATCGAAAATAGAACACGTTTCAGCAGTTTAATAATAAAAGATAAGATAAAAAGATAAAGAATCTTTATTGATAATGTAAAGTTGTAACATAGGTATAAGTACTAATGTCATAGAATATGCTACACAAATTACAATATCTTGTCAAATTGAATTTATAACATTTAGTTTTAATAAAATTTTAGAAGTTACAATGTCAAGTTTTATTAATAACATAATGAAAATTTTTGTTATTAAAAACATGTCAAACATAGGTAATAATAGGTATGTAATCATACAATATGTCAACTCAAATAAATCTTGGTACTGTCACTTTAGCTGTATAGGGGCTAAAATGACAATTTGGCATCACACTCCTTACCTAGTAGTTAATTACTTAATTTCTAAGCAAGATTAGAATCAAAAAATATTGCCTGTTTCTTTATTTCTCAGTGTCTCTGTTTGTCTGTTTATGCAAAAACGGCTGAACGGATAATCATGATTTTAATGTGTAGGTTGTATGAGATCATAGGCTACTTTTTATCCCGAAATAATGCGAGCGGAGCCGCGGGCGTCCAACGATACACAATTCATTACGAACGAGTGCATACTAAGGATATAGACTTTGTTCTTTCATATATGTATGTAGGTATGCTTATCATGTAATTTTGTATTCATATCTGACCTACATTACAATACTTAATGCATTGTGATGTAATTCAGATTTAGTTTCAGATTCAGAAAGATACAGATACTCAGACGTGTACAGGAATTTATTTCAGTCGTCACTCATGAATCAACCAAATATTATCTAAGTCTAGCTAATCTTATTGAAGATATTGATAACTTTAACCCATTGATATGTTCTATCACATTTATGATTATAAGGTACGTCACGCAATTTTATTGCAATAGTAAAAAGTTTTCAAATAAAATAGACTAATCTATGCGAATTTAGATGAATGTATACATATTGATGAATATTTTTATCACTAAAAAAGCAATAAGGATTTGGACATTGTCATAGTCGTAGTCATAGTCATAGGCATTTATTTGCAAATTGTAAAGGTTTTAACTCTGAACAATTGCCCTACAAAGTTACAGTCTTTCAGTACAACTGTTAGAAAATTGGACGTATTAATAGAGTGTTGCACAATAATTTGATAATTTACTACATACATACATTGAGATTAGATGAGATTAAATATGTACTTGTTTTCATTTGATTAATAGTTTTCATAGTATTTTGAAGATATGAAATTTCTACTTTTTAAAACTTTCCAAATATATCACAACCTTTATAGAAAAATCCTTTAAAATACAAGTCCTTAGGCAGTTCATGTCATTTTTTTTATTAACCTATTCTGTCCCACTCCTGGGCAAAGGTTGTAACCCCTCATTTCATTTCGGTCATTTAGTCCAAAATGGCTAAATGTCGATACGTTGCGCAGTCGCAAAACAAAGATGCCTATGCGTCTTTGGGTTGCGACTGTCAGTGTCGAATTGACATTTTTGAATCTGTCAGAGAGACGGAAAGTGTGACTCGACAGAAAGAAACGCAGACGCCCTTTTTTAAAAGGGTAATACATAGTATTCTTTGCGCAGACGGAAGAAAAATGTAGGCCGGGTCTGGGAGATGGAGATTCTACTCCCAGACCCCGGAAAAAGCACTGTTCAACTCGCCACGCTCCGTATAAAGGAACTTCCTCGTTGTTGGTGAGTGTTCGAGAAAAAGAGATCAGTGAAAGAATCTGTTCACCGGGAATAATCTTCCACGTTTCTTGTCGTAGGCTGTTTGATAATTGCTGTCTGCTGGAGGTAGTGCTGGTCGATGAGGCCTGCGGACCTCATCCTAGCACGCAGCCGCTGGTCTGTAAGGAGAAAAACCCCAGATTCTGGGTAAGTTTTACGACATAAGTGCGGTGCGCGCAGATACCATCTACCCTCTAATGCGGAACATATAATAAAAGTAACTGTTTGTTAACAGGGTTTTTCAAGTTTCTCGCAAACTCACTCCTTCTACAACTCATCTACACGGTCTAAGGCTGCTGGCCTAGGCCGCCCACCATTCTACCTACTTCACATCACACCCTACCTCACTTTTCTACATCGTGCTTTGGGCGCGGGGCGCCGGAGGTCACCAACCGTGTTGGGAGAACTCGCTGCTTCTCCCAGCCCTCTATGGCGGGTGACTCCACTCGGATTCCGTGCCCATCACTAAGCCGGTAACACCAGATATCTATAATGTCTGGTGCATTTATATTTTTTTCCTGTGATTGTTGAATACTAAAACACATACTGGTTGCAACTAGATACCCTGGTGTAGGCTTTTTCCCTCAACCCTTAGGATAACTGTATAATTAAAAGAGTACTCATTCTCTATCGCCTTGAGATAAGGCTGGCGCCCATATATAGATATAATATTTTTTTAAACTACATGTAAATTTAAAGTAAAGAGGAAACCTAATTAATATTGTAAATTTAGACTACCACCTTTTTGGAAGAGTTAAATATAAATTATTTATAATAACCTTTTAACCTTTTATTTATCGACTACCTAATACCTTCTAGTTAGAATTAGGTAGCCAAACCCTAGCGATAACGCTTTTACCTACGTTCACACTTTACAAGCGTTACAAGGTCTCCCCCAACTCCATCCATGCGTCTCGGTCGAAAGCTTCCTCACGCCAGGCACCCCGAAACCGGTCAAGATCCTGACGCCAGCGGGTCCTGGGCCTTCCTCTACCACGTCGCCCTTGAGGTGAGGTTCCCACTGTGTCACTATCCTAGCCCAGCGTTCGGGGCGCATACGAACTACGTGACCCGCCCAACTTAACCTAAATAAGGCACATGTAAAATACCAGTAAAATTTTAGCCCAATCGATTGGAAACCGAAAGATATCTCAGCAAAATCTAGGAGTAAGTAATAAAAAAATATACTCAAACGGTCGAGTAAATTCAAAGCAAAAAATTGCCGTGCAAATTAAAAGTAAAACGATTAACTCTCGTAAGCCTGTGTAACTTTGCAAAGCACCGTGTATCAAACCAGCCACTAATAATATTGACAAATACTTCCTTCTATTACTTTCCGTTTAAGTGCATTTGGTATTTTCCTGATTCTATTTGTCAAGATCGTTTCGTGCGGTTTCGTCTGAGCAAATAGTTGGTCGTGCCGGTGACATTCATTGGAGGTTTAGCGATCATCCTGAAATGAGACGATGGTAAACAGTGTCCTAGGTTGATAGCTTTGTTTGCACTCATAACTATTTATGATATAGCTAGACTTCAGTGGTTGATAATGTCTGAAATAGGTCAATATGTTATCGTGGGTTTTACTTAATACTACCTGATTTTTATATTTTTCCAATTAGGTTTTCCGGATAAGAAAATTCTAAAATGTAAATCATAGGCATGTTGTTTACTACATATTCTGTGACTTTTGGGACATTTCTTATGAATAAATAGATTTTACTTTGACTTTATTGTCTAAAACATATTTATATGTTAAACAAATTAAATATTGACGCATGCAAAGTTTGTAATTATTTATAGATGCCAGTTATGAATATTTATTCTGTTAAGATGGTAGTAAATATGTACGCACAAAGGTCCAAGGGCAATGTTATTTGCTGTGTCGTAGTTTTGTCAACAAAAGCAGCCGACAACCACATGTGGTATCAATAAATTACTCTCAAGTAACTTTGACCCTTTGTAGAAATCCTATTGATATTGTGAGAAAAAATGTGATGTCAATTTTCATAAGTCAAGTTTAGTTATTTGATTGTCGATTGTTTGACCCAAGTAAGCGCCCCAATTTAAGTATTTCTCGCTTCCATGAGTCTAGTGTTCAAATGATACCGCCAATGTTGTAGGCTTTGTCCAGTCTAGTTTTTATGAATGTTAACAACCACTACACCTGTTATGTATTAGTTCTTCATTATCATCATCCACAGCCTTCTCTATCCCACTGCTGGGCATAGCCCTCTCTTGGAATGTGCTTGATCTTGTGCAGACCTCATCCATAAAGAACCCGCGACTCGTACAATGTCGTCGACCCATCTCGCTGCCGGACGACCTACTTCTCGTCTGCTATCTATTAGTTAGTTTAATATATTTTCACAGCTCGATTTTCTTCACCAACAAGTAAAAGTAACTACCACTAGTTCCTTTGACCCTGCGAAGGGCTATTGTAGAGTAAACTCGTGTAACCGACGTGAGATAGCGCACATCCCCGGAATGGATTTAATCTGAGTCAATATTGACGTGTGGTGGGAACCGCCGCGTGTGCACAGGTGCCTGCCCACATATATAGGATGATCTGGTTAAATATTTTTACAGGGAAGAGCTTTTGAAGATAATTAATTTGATTTTGATAGCCAATGTGGAGTTAAAGATGTCTTTATAAAGATGTTTAATTGATTTTAATTAACCAGTTTGGAGGCTTTGAAAATATTTTTGATTGATGCATTATACAACTAAGTAGAAGATATTTAACGTCCAACCATCAGGCAAAGTGATGTTAAAAGTTGTTTTCTGGCAAACACTAAATAGTAATTTAATTGTAATAACCGGCTAGCACTTACGTCAACAATTCTCATAAGTATTTAAAGATTTTGCGGTCGAAAGGCTTTTGAAATGGCTTGATGACTGAATGTTAGAGAAAAAGTTACTTAGATTGGTTGTAAATCAAAAGAAAACTACCTATTGAGCGCAATATATATTACTTGGAAAGTCCTCAGCTTTTTGTCTGCAACCGGTTCCAAAAGAAAAATGATACAGAGATACTTGTTGTTGTGTAACATAATTTAAAATTATTTGTTAGCTCACATAGTAACAAGTTAGTAAGTAACTCACATAGTAAGTTCACAGGTTATCACATATTTTATCGCTCTCGAGAGAAAGCGGCCGAGGTCACATACGTTTACTAATTGTTATAAGTTATACCACTATGTCAGACCCGCATGTTAAGTCTATCTATGACAATGAGAACTGAGGATAATATGCAGTAATTTGTGACATGTAGATAATATCGTGTCGTGTTACCTTACAAAATGAGTAATGACTATGACTTTTAATTTTTTTCTGAAGAATATTTTTTTTATATACCTACAGGCGATATATATCTACGCTATTTCTAAGTATAATCTTTCGTCTACTAACACCACCTAATACGCATGTGTATAATTTCAAACACGCTGTATAATATTCACCTAAAAAGGTTATAAATAAAATCAACATGTAAAGTACACGAAATACCTGAATATGTAGTTTATTGGCCACTTACAGGAAACACCTGCAAACGTCGCGTTTTGTAAACATATATTAGACACACCTTTTAGTCTAGTAATGTTTGAGTGTTTTAGATGAGTCTCATGTCTTACATAGTGCATGTACACAAAGTTTCTTATTTTGCTATACTTTCTTATTTTATTTAGGTTTCTGGTCACCTTGATTTGAAAAACGGTATTATTATCTAAAATGTATCGCTCATTACATTATAATGAAACTATTTCAATGCTTTGACATGCAGTATCTACTCTATCACTACAAATATACTTTTATTAAAATATATGTAAACAACAACTTTATATCTCACGTTATCAAACCAATCAAATGTAAAAAACTTTTTGCTAATATCCTCAAGATTTTATACCGCAGGGACATTATACTGGTTTTATCCAGATTTCTTGTTCCACAAACATAGTTAACGATCATATCATAGATCTCAGAGATCATAATATTGATGCCAAATGTTTTATACATATAATAAAGCTGAAGAGGGTCGAAAGTCAGGACAAAACACGTTCCAACAATTTTTAGATTTTTGTCTGTTTATCTGTGTTTGGCTGTTTACGTTCATTACGCAAAAGGCTAAACGGATCATCATGATTTTTGGAGTCTTAGGAGCGTTATGGAGGGGCTACTTTTTGTCCTAAAATAATGCGAGCGAAGCCACAAGTATTCAATAAATTTTATTTAAATTACGTTTATTTTTTAGTATTAGTTTTAGTATTTAAATTACGTTTATTTTTAGTTTACGTTTACTAGTCACAGTTAGAACGAAATTAAAAAAAATAAGTTTAATGTATATATGCAAGAAAGTCTTATTTAACCAAAAATGTGAATTCATTGCATCAACACCTGCCTGCATTATTATCGTAATAAGTTGCTCTTTGCTTCTATACCGGCTGTAAACACTATGCTCCAACGTTACCTCTAAATTTATTCATGTATCATAGTTTATCCAAACAGAATTATCTCTTGATTCTATACTAATATTATGAAGCTGAAGAGTTTGTTTGTTTGTTTTTGAACTCGCTAATCTCAGAAACTACTGGTGCGAATTGAAAAATTCTATTTGTGTTGGATAGACCATTTATCGAGGAAGGCTTTAGGCTATATAACATCACGCTGCAACCAATATGAGCGAAGAAACAATGGAAAATGTGAAAAAAAACGGGGAAAATTATTCATCTTTGAGGGCATCCGTTGCGTGTGCTGCGAAAACGGTTCAAGATATCAAAAAAAAATGTATGAAAGAATTGTTTCTCTTGAAATGATCTAACAAAATGTCTGCAACAGTATATGTCTACCTTTTAAGATTAACTCACTAGAACCGTTTTTATGGTAATAACTATTCCATGCGGACGAAGTCGCTGGCACAGCTAGTACTTTATATATCTTACTAACCAACTATAATCAGATCGTTATCGCCTAATTAGATCCCTGCTGTTTAATTTAAGCACATAATTATAAACTGATTAGTTCCATAAAGGTCTTCCGATGAGTCTTTGAATGTCTCTATTAGATAAGTGAAGTCCGTCTAATGATTCAGTTAACGATAATGTCTTTATAAAAAGTCTCCGAAATGATAATTAAGCTAAGTTATTTTGTACTTTCTATTATAATGATTTTTGTGTCCTGTGTATTTTTTTGTTTTGGTTAGTTTAGTCTCTCTTAGTAACTATCGGTATGTACTTTTTTTATATTTTTTTTTTCGTGTAAGATCGGTAAAAATGAGTGATTTGCAAAATCGTACAAACTACATATAAATGTGTTTCATAGATATGTAAGTTTCTTTTAAAAACGAAACTCACATTAAGTATGTATGTACCTAACCGCCAAAAATGTTGAAATTAACGTATCTTTAGGCTACAATCTATCGGGATTTATCACAATTATTCATAAATAGTTAAAAACGAAAGGAAAAATAATTAATCAATTATTTTAAGATAAATATATATTACGTAGTTGATCGGGTCGTAAAATAATCGGTTAAATAATTGTTGATCGGTTCCACTATCATATACGTGTACCAACAAGTTGGTATTCGTGTGAAACAAGATAGGTACTTATTGATTGACATATTGCGCCCGCTACTAATTCTATTTTATTTTATTTAGCTATTCGTTGCGGTCAGAGGATTCCACAAAAACACTTCATTTTTTGCGCTTCCTTCATTCAAGGTACACGCAAAGCATTATAGTAACTGTAGTAATCTATACTAATATTATAAAGCTGAAGAGTTTGTTTGTTTGTTTGAACACGCTAATCTCAGGAACTACTGGTGCGAATTGAAAAATTATTTTTGTGTTGGATAGACCATTTATCGAGGAAGGCTTTAGGCTATATAACATCACGCTGCAACTAATATGAGCGAAGAAACTATGGAAAATGTGAAAAAAACGGGGAAAATTATTCATCTTTGAGGGCTTCCGTTGTGTGTGCTGCGAAAACGGTTCAAGATATCAAAAAAAATTGTATGAAAGAATTCCACGCGGACGAAGTCGCTGGCACAGCTAGGCGCTTATAAAAGTATTATTATTAATAGCATTTTGTGTTATTTATTACTATTCTTAGAGATAACATACAGTTTCGCGTATCATTTTGAGCAGCAAAACAATAAATATAACAAATGATTTATCGAAGTGAACGCACGCTATGCAATACCACAATGTGTAATATCACATAAACTAGTCCATTAATTACTTATTTCAGTTTAAATAGTACGTACATGTTGACGTAAGTTTGTAACTTTCCTTATCAAAGCAAATGCGTAGATATACATACATTTGTGAATAGTCAATGGTCTTTAATATTATTTAACCAACTATTAATATACCTATATTTTTAAGTAACAAAATGTTGACACAATACAACAAGAGATTTATCTATCACACATGATTCTTATATAAGTATATTAAATTTAATTTGATGTACTAAAACAAATGAGAAACGTGCGGTATTCCCACAAGTTCAAAGAAAATCGGAACGATTACAACTGCCCGAAAAAATGAAGTAAATAAGCAGCAACTTTACCTATCCCGTGCTAAATCATGCAAAAGAATGCGTATTTCTAACAAGTTAAGAAAATCGCATGTAATTTCCCTAGTACAAGCAGTGTCCGGCAGGTGGCGCTGATTTCCAACGCCCACCGAGTACTGGCGCACCTGCCTGCTTTACTACTTGCGGCTAATCTCTAAGTTTTTACTACACTTCCTCAGTCAGCGACCTCTAGCTGTTGATGATGGAATGTTGTAGTCAAGCGTGAGCCTATTTCAAGTAAAAAAAAAAATGTACGGAAATATGTTTTATGTTCTAGTCACATGTTAGTAAATTCTCATGGAATTAATATATACTTAGTAAGAGAGAGGGATAAAATGAAAATCTTTGATAAATTCTACACTACATCGTAGTTACTCGTTAACTCTGTATACGGATTTGTCACTAACATAGACTCTTCGCTGCTTGCCTAGTATTTCATTTTGAATTTTTGAGATGTAGAAGCATCCATCCCTCAATAGCGTTTTATTCAACAATTATTCCATCAACCTTTTCATTTCATCAACAGTTGCGTTGTGATCAGAAGAACTAAGTGAAGCTCTTGTATTCTTATATATAGTATTGTAGTAATATCAATTAAAATTGTTATATATTGATACTGTAAGTCAACTGTTTAATATAGCATAAAGATGTTATTCTTAATAGCTAAATGTAAATATGTATGGACAAAATTTGTAGTTTGGAAGCAAAAACTTATCATAACAATAACTGCCATACTGTCTGCCAGGAGTGATGATGTAATTAAATACACAGTAATACCCGTAATTTGCTGTACTACTGATAAAATACCAAAGAAGATTTTTATATACAGACTGTTACATTTCAGTACAGCCATGTACCTTTACCTACCTTTACCTTTACCTTACCTAACCTTAACTAACCTTTACTTTACCTTTTAGTACCTTTGGCTACATTGTCGTTTATCCAGTGTCACTTGGGATGCCTATTTTATTTCTTAGTAACAATTATGTTCAGTCTTTTGTTTATAATCCAAGCCTCATAATCGATGTATAAGTTAAAGAAGTCTCATGATAAAATATTAATAAGATCATACATATTTAGGTACCTATAGAAAACCTTATATAGCGCAGGAATAGCGCGCAAAACATGGTATTGTCATAGAATATTTGATTAACAAGCAATCATCATGGCAAACTACTAAATGGAAACTTATATTATCCATCGTCTATAAATATTTAATAGCTGTCTGTTTGTTCTTGCTGATTGTCTTTGATTAAAATACCAAACATTTTGTCTAGATTTATAAATTTTTAGAGACAAACAAACTGTTTCGTCGAAACCTGAGTAGTTTAAAAAAAATGATTTTGGTAGGATTTAGTTTACTATCTTTGTCCATAAATAAAAGCATAAAGTATAATTAACATACTTACATAGCACTATAAATATACTCGTGGCATAAGTACATAGAATATACATTTAAATATACATAATTACTCGTGAAATGAATATATGTACCAATAATTCCCTTTTCAACCGACTTCAAAAAAGGAGGTTATCAAGTAAATAAAATAAATAAATATTCCGGGACATTGCACACATCGCCATCTAGCCCCACACTAAGCAAACGCTTGTGTCGTGGGTACTAGATAACGGATATAATACTCATTTACTTTTCTTTTGTAAATACATACTTATTATACATACAAACGACCAGACTCAACACTAGTAATTATAAATTTTAAATTTCATAAATACTTGTGTCAAGCGGGAATCGAACCCGCAACCCCTAGATTAGAAGGCAGAGCCACTACCAACTAAGCTAACAGGCCAGTCAAGTCTTCTAAAAGTTTTTTTTTTTGTGGGTATGTTACGTGATTACTCCGTTATTTATTTTGTACAATAAGAAAGACGAAACAAATAATAAATTTTACTATTTTCCAAGTTCATAAGATTTTAAACAGAATGACAAACGTATCATTTATAATATTAGTACCTACATGAAGAAGATTTGCTGTTATCTATTCTTCAGACTAATATCAAGAATTATATTATTAACAAATGATTTATTTGCTGATCTCACTCAGCGATTACTTGATAAAAGGATTATTGATATTTCAAAGATATTATTTAATTATTACTCACTTTATATCATGAATATGTGCCATGGCTTTTTGGTACACTTTGAAACATTCTCAATAAAGTTTTTATATACGGCTTCAAATCCAATTTAAGTAGGTACTTCAATAGATAAAATAAATATTCAATGTCTACAGAGAGTCAGAGGTCCTTCATATGGCTCGAAAACGATTCAGAGTTTGCCAGTCTCACTTCCTTTTTAGTCATTATTAGTCTTGATTTTCTTGTCACCGATGAAACAGCGTGACGGAGCTAGTCTACTAACAAATACCTGTCATTACAGAATACATAGTAGCAAAGTGTTAATTAAACGTTAGCGCCAAGTCGTTTCATAAGCATACAATAAAAGTCAATCGTTTATAAACTCATTGAAATACAAGTCATGATTCGATCATGTCTAAATGATCATCAGTTTGCATATTTGTTAGGGCATCGTCAATCATAAGCAATCATATTGAATACATGATTATTCAGGGCTAAGGATTAGTTATGCAGATACCTAGTCTTGAGAATAAATGGTTTTGTGACGTGTTTAATTGTATAGGGCTTCATTGCCATGTTCACAATTTTAGAGGTCATATTTAAGTTTTATGGTTGGCCACCTTATACGACATGACGAATTTATGAAAAACATCATCGAGGGAAAATTGGAAGCCCGAAGAGGAAGAGGAAGGCCGAGAAGGTCATACATGGACCAAATAAAAGAAAAGGCGGGCGTCATGTCGTATAAGGAGGTCAAGGAATTGGCAGAAGATCGGGAAGCATGACGTATGCTCCACAGACAAGGGCCTTGCCCTTAAATTTGTGATGATGATTTAAGTTTTATTTTGCAGTACATCGACTAATTTTATTCCACAGAACGCCACCGCTAATAGCCAATACCTGGGATTAACTATTTAGATGCTGCTATATTTGTATATAGGCCTTTGCCAAGCAGGCAACTTCTGCTGACAAAAATTAAAACTCAAAGTGTGAAATTTTTAACTTACATATTAATTTTGTGGCAGTAGAATAAAGGCTATTTTATTTTATTTTATTTATATTTATATATTGATAAAAGTTATGTGTCAATTGTATGTATCTTGTTGCATGAAATGTGGTTGCTGTCTCTTTCATCATCATCTTCATCATCATTTTGGAAAAGAAGGACACTGAACCGACATCTTGTTGCACCAAGAGGAGAATATTTAAATCTACTAATTTATTCAGCAGTGGATCAAGAACGTCTGAAGATGATGATGACTAATCTCGGCCGCGTCGTTCGAAATACCAGAAAATAAATAAGGAGTAGATGGGAGTAATAGTATTACCATGTACCGAGCCAGCACCTGCCGGCTAATAGGCCCGGAATGGCCGCTCTAACACGATTCTAACTCGAAACTGACAGAGATTAGAACACAGAGACATCTAACTATACTTCTATTATAGTACTATTTATTACTTATTTATTGGAAATATAGTGAGAGATGAATCTGGCCTCGTAACACAGCCTAACGGCTACCACGAGGTCGGAGGATTCGAAAGATTTTGTGACAATTTTTTTTGACACATAAATTATTTTGTTTTAATTAGTATGAACATTCTTCTATCTCTTCGACCAGAAGGTCGCTTGTGTGTTGTTTTAGGAGACTTGCTAGTAAAATATGTGATTGTATTCTTGTGTAATATATAGTGATCAAATATTAGGATAGTCCAATTAATCGTTTCGGCAAGGTCAAGGTTTAGTCCTACTTGTGGTACTACTTAGGTTAATGCCATGGCATACATAAAAAGTAGTACCATTCTGCGGAATACGACTAAATTTATACGAACATTTTAACGCCTGGGTTTTTAGCGCTTACATTCGAAAATACAGTTTGGAAATAATTCGTACTCAGTAATGGACATTAGTTAAATCGCTATCGTCTAGCGCGCTAAATGTAAAATGACTATTCTATTAGCATTATTTAAGATCTGTACTATACCTAGTTTTCGGACAATAAATGCAATAACTAAAAATTCATTCAGTTTTTTTTTGTTATTTTTTTTTTGTTAAATGAAATCTACATTATGCGGTGTCTATTAGTCGTGCTGTTGTTAGAATCTAATAGGAAACTCTCGTAGCAGCCACCTGCCGTCCGCCTCCAATCACATATCTGGAGAACGCTTTGATTCAACACCGATATGTACCAGTTTGCTGGAAGCTGCCTCGTGGTGTTTTTTATTCAGTTTACAATTGGGGCTCGAGATCACTATCGAATTAGAAAAGTAATGCGTAATGAATCGTAGCTCTAATCTCTAAAAACGTATCATATATTATGTACATATTGTGCATGGCTCGAAGTCCAACGAAATAATATAACCAACATCCAGCGCTAACTTTATTTTAAATTCATTATCCTGAATTATTATTTTTATTAGATCCTTGTACAATGTGACAGTTCTGGTGTCAGATGTTTTAGCTGTAAGAGACTTAGATGGCATAATGAGCTTACATTCAATAAACAAAATAACAGCGGATTATATTATTTGAGCGTTCTTGTGCTAATCGTATCTTACTAAATAATGAGTGCAAACACTTAGATAACCTTTGAATTACAAATAACCACCCACTGACAAAAACAACAATATTTTTATCACTACGTTGATAGCCAAAGTGATTGCTCTTATTATTTCAACAGGCGTTATAATTTTGATCTGGCTTTGCGTTACAAACTGATAGTCAAAAATTTAGCAAACAAGCATGATATTTAGTTTTTTATAAATGTAACATATACTGTGTGCTTTTTAAACACATATGATAAGAAAAATATGAAGAGTAAAAGTCAAACAAACTTACATTGCAAGGCATCTAATTTGTTAACCAAATAGCTTGTCAAACATGTTTCCTGAATCCTTTTCCTGTGATAAATCTAGAAGCAAACATGAGTATAACATCCTCCTTGGTGGCTGGTCTGTGCAGGTGTGTAATCACGGCTAGGAATGTACTGACAGGTGACAGGACGACCATCTTGGTCTAAGACGGTAGTCAGGATAGCAGTAGCAAAGCTCTCTTTGAGTCGTATTTTTCATGACTGATGATCGTGACTCCCCCGCTGAATTAATTCGTTAGGGGAGTTCTCTTGGGCAGATACATCGTGGTGGGCGCCCAAGCCCTTCCACGGAAGACCCAAGTCCTCGGACATTGTGGTCATCAAACATTTCGGTTTCCTCACGATGTTTTCCTTCATAAAGTGTAAATCCACAACTAACATGAAAATACAAGTCATTAGTGTAGGACCGGATTCGTTTAGCTTTCTATTTTACAATACTCAAATAAAATTTTAGAATATTAGCTGGGTTCCGTGATTTGGACTAAATGAAATTCTTATCTAATAATACAGAATACTAATGTGTTAATGTTAATTACTTGAAGATTGTATGAACCTGTAAAGCTGTTTTTTCTGTATACGGAGCTTGTTCCTTGGAGAGTTAGAGCTCAAATCACGTCTATTAGCCGCAGGACTGTGACCGCACAGACTTACTACAGTCAAGTAAGTAGAGGTTACACTAAGCATGTATTATTTTGAACACAAAAAAAAATGAGATAATATATTATATTTGAATATGTGGCAATAGTAACAATATCTACGAGTACATGTACCGAAAACATCCAAACATATAAACAGAAAGTTCTGCAGTTCGTATCATATTTTACACACTAAATTTAATCTTAGTCATTTTTTTTTTGAAAGAGCCTTACTGTGACAATCTTATCAATCCTTCGTTTTGGTTATTATTATTAGAGGGTGTAAAGAGAGTGTCATATGACTATTGTAATAATGTCTTGGGAAAACATATACCCTATTTGTTTAATTCACTTCAGAAGCCACTTCTTAACCTCCACTAGCTCTTCCCCTCGTATAATGGCGTAATCCTAGACGAGTACATATAAGGCATGGTAAGTAACAAGATTAAAAAGTGCCGGCAGGTGGCGCGAACGAGCGTTAGAACCGCGTTAGGTGGGCTTCTCTCAGTAATGGCCTTACATAAACTGCTGGGATAGCTTAGAACTTAGAAGTGCATACCCTTACTTGAAGTTGAAACTAGAACTTATAAGTACGATTCCTTATGGTCAAATATATCTAGACGACTAGGGTTGGGTAACTTAGAACTTAGTAGCGCGCTTTATTTTAAGTAGTAGTAGCAAGTTTCTTAAAGCTTTAAATATTTTTTTAGAAAGCTTAGATCTCAAGATCTTTTGTAAAGAATAGCGCAAGAGTAAAAGAAAACTAGAAACTCGGCGACAAAGTTGTATGAGAAAGATTTATATATGGCAACAGAGTTGCTTGATGTTTTATGTGAGCTGTGAGTAGATATAGGTCGAGAATTGATTCAATAAAAGTAACGTGCCCTTAGATGGAATAAGTTTTATGTATAGCTTAATCTCTACAACGTTGCAGATATTTTATTCCATGGATTCTTTTAATAATGGTTTGTAAAATTATAACGTATACAAGGGTAGTTGTGTGAAATATATTTTTTTTATTTACCTTTAACATGTAGTTTTTCAAAATTCACTGGCACGATACAGTGTTGACCAAAATTTAATTGCAATTAACAATTGACCATAGTATTTTTTTACAATTACAGTTGATCAATTGTTAATTGCAATTAAATTTTGTCCAACTCACTACCTCAATAACTTACTCTGATATACGTCCACACACGTCGGTATAACATTCGTTTAATATCCCACAGTTGGGATAATATTTCAGGCCGAATGCGAGATATAAATTAATATGTTAAACGAGGCTAGTCATCTCACACCTGCAACCTGTAATTTGTTCCGAGTATCTACATGCCAGTTGCCACCGGGTTTTCAAATGAGGAATTGGTGATGATTATAACTGCATTAAACACTGTGAGGTAGTTTTACGGTTTGTTTTGAATAGTTTAAGCAACCAGATAAGTTTTAAATGCTTTTTTGTACAAACAATCTATCGTAGACGCAATTTCATGAGTATAACCACATAATACATAAAGTATAACAGTCTTCAAATGTAGTTATATATTTTTTCTAAGGTTAGATATTTGGATAACCATTGACCAGGAGCTATGCAGCTGTGGAAAAATGCACGTAGGTAACTAAAAATATATGTACAATATGTGTACAATATATTAGTTACTAAACAAGATTATGATCAAAGTTTAACCCGATCATATAGATATTAAATTTATGTTATCTACGTTCTTGTTGCGTATCAAAGTAGCCGCCAAGATCTGATCTGAGATCAACGTCCTAACACTTGTAATGCATTGATCATAAAATAAATATTCCAGCGGCGGCGTTATACGAAATGACAGTTATTTTATTAATCCGCCTCCTAATTTAATGGTGGCAAGAAATATTTTAATGAGTCGAGTCATTACAGTGAGCATGTAATCACGGTCGCACCTGTGTTTCGATGTAGGTATGTCTGTTGATGGTATTGTCCAAGGAATACAGAGTTGAAGATCGAAGTAGGAAAAAAATAACCCAAAAAATACTCAAGTGTGTAGGAAAGTCAAGTGTTTTAATATGTAGGTACTACAAATTATAATAGTACTTACTACTTATTTTCAAGATTTTATAGCACAGGGTTTCAAACATGTCTATAAATAGTAATTGAGCTAGTTTTTTTTTCTTTTTTTGCAGAAAATTGCTTATTTTTGTGATCACGATAATATAATCGTAAAGCCTTTTCTCGATAAAACTGAGCTACCCCTAGTACTACAAGTATCGCCTTAATTTTTCTGTAAATTGTTAAGTATATGAAAATCACAAAATGACTTATTAGGTACATATTGCTACTTTGTATTATTTTGTCTTTAGGTACACATAAATATGTAAGTGTCACATTCAACGCTTTCACACTATTTCTTGTGAGTAAAGACCAAGTTTTGGTCCAATTTGGACCAAGGTTTGAAGAATTTCATATCTATCCGCGAAGTTGTTAATAGACAACAACACACTTGGTTGATTTCTGTCGCTAAAGAACGCTCCAACACTATTCTTTCTTTTGTAAACATGGCGCTATGTTTTTGTGGGACAAAAAATCTCATAAATCAATAAAAGATAGACTAAAAACGCCTGGCCATTAAATGTGGATTATTTTAAAAGGTTTCCATTGTTTTGAGCTTGAACTTGGAACCGACAAAGGTTGTATTTTTTGCCAATGTTTGGACATAAACCCAATTGGCTGTAATCTCCTTAGATAGACCGGCTGAGATTCATTGCATAACTCGCCGACGTTGATAAATTTCGGCTGCCTGGGTTTTTCCAACGACTGGTTTTGCAAAACAGATAACTGTTGGAATTCGCGGCTAGATATTTTGTAGTAAACAAGCAGGCTTTGTTCGAGATTCATGATTATTATTCCGGTAACTTGGTTATGGCACAGAATACATAATACAAGTTATGGTCAACTTAAGATTTTGTTAATTGAGAATAAGAGTGTTTATCCATATTACTTTGAAATCTGTTTTATAATGTTTAATTTTTTAATTTTTATGATGGAAGGTTTAATAACATTTCTCGAACTAGGTACATATTTATTTTTTGCAAAATACAATGTTATTGTTTTCATACTCAAATACACCTCAGTACGTTCAGTAGGTACTTTTACCTTAGTGCTTTAAATAATCTATACAAACAAAGTATGATAAATCAATTTGTCTGAGTCCAAATAATGTGATAGTCAATATTTCGCACTGTCAGATATCTTATACTGCGTATACATACCTAAATACTTACTTATACAGCCTAAACCTATACTCTAGACCCTAAGTTCGTTGTGAGGCAAGGCTGGCCACCGACCGTCCGCCGCAGGAATGCAGCTAGCCTGCATTAATTCCTAATCACCGCAGACCTCAGATTTATTAAGCACTAGAAATGTTGTCTCGATGAATACTGATATTTCCTTACAATGTAGATTTAGTGCTTCAAGTATTGGGAATAGCATTAGAAATACAGTGTAATTTAATTGTTAACTATATGCATGTTGTGTGATTGATTGAATAATGATAGAAAATACTTACACATACAGTTTTGACTTTTTCTTATGTTATCCGTTTATAACTTACATAATTATCAACTATTATACAGAAGCGCCTGCAAGCAATACTCGAGCATGCAGTTATATTGTCACAATGCTAATTTAATTAATTAATGGAGTTTGTGACATAGTTATGTAGATTAAGTTTGAAGAACCCACACCACAAATAAAACGTGATCTGGATCAGCTTTAAATTAGATTCTTATTTTTCATCAAGTTCTTCATTGTTTTAGTATCAGGTTTTAATATTTTATCTTCCATCCATGGCGGGTTATAAGTTACATACATAAGTAACATACAGATTTAAATGAATGGAATGTATGTACTTATATCGAATAGCGGATTTATCATGTGACTTTAGCTATATCAGAGCAATGAATCAGCGAAATTCGCAGATAAAATCAGCATATCATTGCTCTTATTCAGGCAGGACTGTCTTTTGTTTTGCTCCTTAAATGTAGTCGATACGAGTGGCGTACTAGAAGAGAGGCCATTATGCTCAGTAGTGGGCGATAACAAGCTGATGATGATGATGAATTAACTATGATTACGGCTTCGACATTTTTTTTAAACCATATTTGTTTTACAGTACTTTAACTACCAACTGAATAGATACTTCAATTGGACAAATAAAACATAATGAAATAGATAACATTGTTATATTTATTATGTTTTATTTTGTAAAGAACAACTTTATCACAAAGAAAAATACAGCGTCTTTATACATAAAGAAAGTTACCTCTTTCAGGCCAAATATCATGCAACGACATATCGACATCTATACAAATATGTACACAGACATAACTAACTTATTCAGACATGATCTCATAATCCTTCGTCTTTCAAATAACCTTTCTTCTTCTTATCGAATGGCAGTGGCCAACTCTGGTGTCAAGTGTTTTCAAAACGCCCTAAGGGCCTCTGACATGACTAAACGACTGCCGTACTAGACAAACAGCCGGGACCAATTTAACGTGTCATCCGACCCACGGAGGCGCCCAAAATGGAATGCCACTTTTCGGTCACCCATCCATGGACTGACCGCGTCGACCTTTGCTTAACATTGGTAATCGCATGCGATCGCCTCCAAATTGACCAAACAACATGTAACGAACTAACTGTATTGCTGCTACCACGAGGTCAGAGGATTCACACGTTATTGTATAATAAATATAATAATTATTATTAATTGTGAATTTTGTATTTGTTTGTATATCCGCGTTATTCTCCATTACCGCATTCAATATTGATAAACGCAAGTTGTCGGTGTCGTGTCGGTCAGCTCGACGCAAGCAAATTAATAAATGAACCCGCGGTAGTGGCGACGACTAGGCGGTTGAACACCTGCACTGGACATCTCCACTACACACATTAGAAAATACACCTTACCTTTATATAGATACGGTTGAAATTAACACGGCTCAAAGATTCTGTACAAATCCACAACATACATTGGAAATTATACCTTATCTATAACGGCATACGGTGGAAATTAGCTCAATTTAACAAGTCCTCTCATTACGAATCACGGATGTAGCAAACAAACCACACAAAACATGCCTTTAGCAGCAAACTTGGGTTTTACGGTCAATGGATGACTATAAAGATTCCTTGGGAGTTATGACCGTTTTAAAAGCGCGAGATAGAATGTTTGGGAGTGGTTAGTTTTGTATGTGGGGGTTTTATTTGGTGTTAGAATTAAAATTGCCCTCTGGGAATCAGTTTTTGTAGTAGTCCTTTCGATTTAAAGGGTGCCTGGAAGAGAATGATCTTAGCGGTAAAGCCTGCTTGCGACACTAGATTGTGATTGATATCTGTTATGCATTATTTTCTTTTGTGTAATAGTATAACAATTAAAAATAATTACAACTAAGAATATCGTATCATCTAATGTTTCAGAAGAATTTACACTCCTCCGATATTTAGTTCTATTCCTATAATAAAAAAGTTATGATTAAATAATTATCTCAAATTGATAGAAAGAAGAAAACGGTACATAAAATGAATTATAATAAATTACACTATGATATATATTCTTATCAGGCAGGTACATACTGATTCCAACTACATTACTGTCTTCAGCTAATGATATCACCTTCAATTGTAGTTCCACAAAAAATAACTAGATGGCGCTGCCACATTTGTTACATTTTGACAAAAGTAGTTTTCTATTACAGCTCTATTTATTACACCTGAGAAATCTTATCCACTACACATTGAAGATACTACTATTTTTATTTACAAAAATACAAATTCAGCTCATAATACTCAACAGTTTAGAATTTACAGATCATCAAAGTTTAAATCCTGAATCGCGCAAACGATATTTTTATTACCCGAAGCTTGTGATACGGTCTTTGCTCGGATTCTGTGAGGTTTCCGGCCAGTACAACCTCGGGGTCACTAGCTGAGTCTCAGTGGCTCCCTCTACCCTGTGGAAAGTCCCCGGAGAGTTGTCGGAAAGCGTCGCAGTATGAAGCTGTTTTTCAGGCGATTCGGCGTAGGGAGGGGCAACCTGCGCGCCGAAATGTCTGTCGTTGCTCAGAGCAAAGTAAATGTTGTAGGGCATCCGTGTCTAACTAAATGGGGCTCACTCGGCTTGGAAACCTTTTTTTCTTTTTACTATTTTGGTAAAGTTTTAAGCATTTTTATTCTTAGTAACTTATTAGCAGATATGTGTTTTGTTTGTGGTACATTAATTAAAAATAAATAAATAAAGCTTCTTTTTCGCAAAAAATAATTGAAATTCTCCCCGAAAAACAAAAAAATTACAAGAAACCAAAAACGTAATCACGTATACTGCCCCCAGAGAGATTTGAACTCTCGACCCCTGGTTTACAAGACCAGTGCTCTAACCCCTGAGCTATGGAGGCGACGAATGCCTTTCTGAAATTATATACAATTTTCCTAAGGGAAAATTATCAACTTGACTACATGACGTCATGAGATTTGGTGATCAAATAGGGAAGTTAATTAAAATGTTATGTTAAATTTATCGCTGTTCTATTGATAATTATAATAATCGGTAAGAATTTGATTTATACATTATTATCTATATATGATCAAAAAGTTAATTAAAGCATGTGTTGTCATAAAAATAAGTTTTTATGAATAGTTATTTTATACCTAAATTGATAGCATTATCGTATTTAAACTGTTCTTTTACCAAATAATTATACGTTATAAAATATTCATTCAGTTTTTTGGGTTAATACCTACATAATTTTTGCCAATTGCTCACTAAGGTTTCATTAACAAACTTATCTGGAAAGGTCCTAAATTAAAAGTATCTTTTTTCTCTTTAATACATATTGCAGTTAACTCTGAACCAGTAAAGCGGCTCAGTAACTAAATAACAACTTGAGTAGTACAGTTAAACCGACCTGTTTCATCGGTTCTTGCAATTAACTTGCACGTAAATAAGAAAAAATATAAATCGAGATCAGGAACTTTACCGGTGGATTCAACCTGCGATCCGAATAAAAGATAATGATTGTACAGAGTTACTAAATAAGTTCAAATGAGAGTGGCCAGCTATGGTGTCAACTTTTCAAATCAACACTGGGGTTTTAGATATGATTTATCAACTTTATCTATGACGAACAGTTGAGCGGGACGGAACATACATTTTTTTTTTACCTTTTCCACTTATTTCTATTAGCTTGGTCAAGGATAGAACACTATAGATGCTAGTACTATAACAGTTTAAAGAATAAGTTGTATTGTTATGTAATGAACAGAATTTTCGGGACGTAAACCTAAATATCCAGTAATTGTTGTTCTTCTCTTCATCTTAGGGAAAATATATGTCATATTTCCGAACATGTATTGTAATGAATGAAACTATTTCTATAAAAGTCTTTTACTTTTATTCAATCTTTTCATGCCCATGAAAACATGTTGGTAGGTACTAAAACCTGCAATAGTAAGTACCTGTATTTAATATGCCCGTTTAAAAGTGAAGCCATTGCATCGGGTATAAAAATATATGTACAGTTAGGTCTTACTGCTATGAAATTTATTTTTAGTTCGTTCATCAGAGATCGATCATAGTTTTAGTTGTTTGCAATAATTGCAGTTCGATGCCAGTTATTATTATTTTTATCATAAGCGAGTTATTAAAAGAATAAGCAGCTTAATCGTAGAAGTCTCATCGGGAAGATATGAAATTAATAAATTTAGTTACATCTATATATATATAAAACTCAAAGGTGACTGACTGACTGACTGACTGATATAGTGATCTATCAACGCACAACCCAAACCAATGAACGGATTGGGCTGAAATTTGGATTGAAGGTAGATGTCAAGACGTAGGTTTCCGCTAAGAAAGGATTTTTGGGAATGCCACTTTTAAAGGGGTGAAATAGGGGATGCAAGTTTTACTTCTTAATGCGAGCAAAGCCGCGAGCAACTCCATGATGCACAATCTTCTCTTATCTTCTTGAAGCTACAATTTTAACAACATTTTCTCCACCTACCTCTTGGTAAATGTTGTGCGGTGTAGCGGTACGGACCGCGGCCGTAAACGGTCGCAGTAATGATACACAGCACTCGAACACGGTGTGCGGTGCTTTATTATATGCAATGTACTGGGTTACTTGTTGTGTAGAAAATAAGCTTTGGAAATTTACGTATTTCATGATCAAATTGAATATTTCATGAAATATTTCATTCAAGCTCTTAAGTCTACGAACGTTCGAGTCTACATGATTTTACTTTGACCTCCAAACTACATGTTTTTTGTACCGTATTCGTTCATTTGAAGTTATTTATAACTAGCTGTGCCAGCGACTTCGTTCGCATGGAATAGTTATTACCATAAAAACTGTTCTAGTGAGTTAATCTTAAAAGATAGACATATACTTTTGCAGACATTTTGTTAGATCATTTCAAGAGGAATAATTCTTTCAAACATATTTTTTTTATATCTTGAACCGTTTTCGCAGCACACGCAACGAAAGCCCTCAAAGATGAATAATTTCCTTGTTTTTTTTTACATTTTCATTGTTTTTTCGCTCATATTAGTTGCAGCGTGATGTTATATAGCCTAAAGCCTTCCTTAATAAATGGTCTATCCAACACAAAAAGAATTTTTCAATTCGCACCAGTAGTTCCTGAGATTAGCGTGTTCAAACAAACTCTTCAGCTTTATAATATTAGTATCGAAGTATAGATAATCAAAATCTGATATAAATTAAGCGCTGAATTATGTAATACCTGCTGCTGTAGGAGAAACCACGCACACGATACCGCACGTAAAAAAATTGCAACTACTATGTATCACAAAGTCTTCGACAACATAAACCATCAATTCCATAGTTACAAAAAACATCTCAATCAAGTCCATGAGAACTATACCTACACAAAACACACAACTTTAGCTCTGGCTAGTCCAAACTATAATAACTTAAGCCTAATATGGCTATAAGTACACCTAATAGTTTTTGCAAGTAAATCTCCATACATGTAATTACCATGTTCAAAGCGAGCCCGTGAACCATGGCAGATGGTTGCATTAAAATGGAAAATCAGTCGCTCCGTAGATTACATCCGATGCAGATACAATGTCCATATATGGGGCCGAGTGGTTACTGTTTGCTTTTATGTGGCCGCTTCTAATACTATTAGTACCTATGTAGTTTCTATAAAATATGGAATGAAGTATGTTAATAATTTTCTTATTCTGCTGCATGTTTCATTGATTATATCCTATCGAGTGTGGCTTTTGAAGAAAGTATTTTATGATATGATACCTCCAGAATCAATAAAATTGCCAGTTGCAAAATTCATATCTTTTTTAAGAAAATTTCTGTAATATTTATAGTCCAGCTATGTAGTCAAAATTTTCCCTACTGAAACTGTCACTCTCACACACATACTACCAAGATCAATATTATCAGAGAAGAATAGCAAGTACACAGGTGATTTTATCATTATCACAAATTTAAGGGTGAGGCCCTTGTCTGTGGAGCATGCGCCATCTTGCCATCCAGGTCTTCTGCCAATTCCTTGACTTCCTTACACGACATGACGCCCGCCTTCTCCTTTACTTGAATATATTACTTAATTTTAATTTTACTTTACACAGGTGATAATAGTCCTAATACTTGTTAGTCCCCAAGTATGCAAAGCGGCGTCTAGAATGGCAGTGCTCTAGTTCCACCAAGTTTGGTCAGTTTCACCATCTGGCCATCCGACGCTTGACACGTGTTATAAACTCGGGTCAATAGCTTTTCAGTACTGGCTACTGGTTGAATTAATTGGTTAAAATGCTAGCCAATTGGACATATTTTTGAAATATTAAACTTTTAAGATAAAAATTAGTTTTAAAATAAAATTAAAATAAATCAAGTTTCACTGAACCAATTCATTTACCAACAGATAACAGTATAATGATTCAGTCTAAATCCACTAAACTACAATTAGCGTAATCTATATGTAAATCCGTCAGATTCTCACATAATTAAGCATAATGTATAATCGTTTTGTTGTTATTTTTCTAAAACAAACATTATCGTTCTGATTCCTATCTACCATTATCACAACAATCAACATTTCTAAAACCCAGAAAACCCAGCTCTTCTTATGCTTCATACTTTCTACACATCATCTTTACTATTACTACAATCTTCTTAGATACACATTTACAACCAACCTAGGGACATTAACTGCCTTCCTTAGAAAGTGTCCCACTAATGAGGAAGTACCTACTCACCGTAATGGCTATTCTTTACTAAACTTATATCCTTGATTGGACATGTTATGGCTATATCCGACTTCCTATTTATGTAATGAAATCATTGATTTATTTTACTGGTGTAGATTATTTTATGATTGAGTGTTTTCTTGACTGAAAAACAAAACTGAATTGTAACTAACAAAGATTGCAAGTTTATAACCTTCACTGTACTATGTGGGTACAGTGAAGGAAAGTAATTCTCTGCGATAGTTCTCCCTGTAATCAGTAAACGGATTTCAATGCAGATTGTATTATTTTCTTACTTCATAAAACTAAAAACATTTTACTTGGCTTTACACGTCTAAAATATGTATCAATCTACTTATTTATCAACATTTTGGTATTCGGTTATATTAATATAATAGAATTTAAATAATGCGATGTTTTAATGTATAATTACTTGTGTTGTGTCTGGTCGTTTGTATGTATAATAAGTATGTATTTACAAAAGAAAAGTATATAAGTATTATAATATCCGTTATCTAGTACCCACGACACAAGCGTTTGCTTAGTGTGGGGCTAGATGGCGCTGTGTGCAATGTCCCGGAATATTTATTTATTTTATTTTATTTATTTTTATCCCATACTTTCAATTTTTAGACCAGCAGGCACAGCGCCACTTGTGATTTGCGTCCAATTAATATAACGAGGTGAAAAAGTATCTCAACTCTTGCACAGCTTCGTGCCCGTTCTGAAAGGAGATCATACCAAATAGACACCTGAAAATCCTTCAGATATATAACCATGTCATACATATTCATCTATCTTCTACATATACATATAATAAACCTGAAGAGTGTCAAAAATCTGAACATAGAAGATATTTGAAAACAATAATGGTTTATTTATTTATTTTATTTATTTATTTATAATGGTACACAAAACAGAATGTGTTCACAAATAAGCTAAGTATACTTTCAAAACTGGTTTTGATCCAAAACATTATTAATTATTTTACGTTTTTTTTTTTTTTTTTTTTTTTTTTTGGTTTGGGTAGAACATGTTTTAGCAGTTTTTAGAATATTTGTCTGTTTATTTAAACACTTATGACGCAAAAACGGCTCAACGGATGGTCATGATTTTTGGTATGTAGGTAGTATGAGGCCTTGAAAATGTCATAGGCTACTTTTTATCAGAAAATAGTGCGAACGAAGCCACCGGTGTCCACTTGTTAACTATATTGCTTGTCAGCTTTAATGCTTTTTTTAGCTGTGTACACTTATCTTAGGAATTTGTTCTGGATCAAAACCAGTTTTGAATGTATACTTAGCTTATTTGGGAACACATTCTGTTTTGTGTACCATTATAAATAAATAAATGGCGATGAAAAGATAGATAGCAGTACTGTTAATAGATATTGTGGTAAGTAGTAGATACAATTTAACATCGGTATAATGAACAATTAATCTGATTTGTTTAAGATTAGCGTTATATTAGCAGCATTTTCGCTAAAAGCTATATTTTCCAGTCACTAACTAATCTGACTGTGATAGCTGGTTAATGTTGTTGACAAAATGAAAATTGAGTTGTGCTTAGTAGAGTAATTAAGGATTTTTGTATACCTACAATTACAAATAGATAATAGTAAGACTTGTTTATATTAAATTGTCTATGTTCGTTACACATTCAGAAATTATTGCAGGCGCTGGCGATTTCGCGTGTTTAGTAACAGACGGGAAAAATAGGCAGTTTTGATCGGCAATTATTTAGCCCGAGCTGCCCCGAGGCACGCTACGGTAGCTGCTATCAAGAAACACTAGGGACTAAGGGAGCAAATTGTTTCAAACTTGATTTAGGCGTACAAATATTAGATTAGTTAAAGGTCAAAAGCTGGTTGTGGCACAGAATACATAATGCAAGTTGTGGTTACATTGCTAGGGAGAAAATTTCTCCGTTTAAAGTTATTTCAAAATTTTTAATTTTTAATTTTATTTATTTTTTTACACATTGGTACCATCCCATCTCTCCGCGACACAGGGTCAGGCTGGAGCGGCGGCTATTCTTGCTGAACAGCGCAAAAGGCTCAAATATATCACACTAGGTCGGGGTTATATATTTGAGCCTTTTGGCGTGGAAACATTGGGGACGTGGGGACCGGGAGCACATAAAATATATAAATTTTTAGTAGAACAGATAGTTCAGGCAACCCGTGACCAGCATGCTGGCGCATTCTTGGCGCAAAGGATAAGCATTGCAATCCAACGTGGCAATGCCGCCAGCATGCTGGGAACGTTGCCTACAGATATACTTTTTTTATAGGTGTTTTAAGTTTTTTAAAAGTTTTAGTTTATAAGTTAGGTATTAATTAGTTAAGTTTTTATTTTTAATTAGTAAAATTTGTTTTGTAAGTTTTTATTAAATAAATACGTTTAAAGTTATACGATGATATACTCCTATGAATACTCATTGAGTCGAATTGAACACACAGTACATAATAAAGCAATTTGCAATAATATCATCAATTAAAAAAACTACACAAGCAGGAAAAGATATGTATTTTTCTACAAATGTAAGTAGCAGTAACATGTCTTAAAACATGCTATATGAAAAAAATGTTATGCTTTCAGTTTTTTTTTACTGCCATCAGATTAAATTAGCGATTATAATATCGCACCAATTCATGCATACTTTACTTACTTCAAGCAGATCAGCCACATGTTCCTGGCTGTATACTTGTATACTACGACATTAAACAGTAATGGACTGGTACACTAATTTGTAATCTCACCGAATTTTCTCACGTTTAAACTAAATGATAATACGTACACAATATCACACTCATGCTTTGTTCGGTATCTGTCTTTCACTAGTGTTTAACCTGTATGTTTTAAGGCTAAATAGGCTTATTTTTGAATACAGTCCGCTTGATGATAAGTTCCATTGTAGTCTAAGATGTAGCATGCTACTATCACTAAGACACCTATTTATTCCTGATTTAAAAACCTGTAATACTCAAGAAAAAGAGTCCCCTGCTGACATTTTATTCGTGATGGAAATGTATTGCAAAGATGTGTACTTGCTTAATGCTATGTCACTTCACTGTATGTGTATATCTCGGCGGTCAGTCCGTCTGTCTGTCCAGCAGAGCGAGTTGTGCTCGGATATACCGCGACACACGCTGCCCGCCTGACGCCGTATCATCTTACTTGATAATAAAGCTTGGATACATTCAACTACATTCATTATTTATCGTAAAATTTAACATAAGCTAAATGCTAATAAAACATTGATTTTCAATCACAAATGATGAAAGACTTTTCAATAAACAAGTTAAGTAATTTTTTAGTTAGGTATTAGCATAACTTTTGCACCTTTTATGAAACTTGTACCAGAATCAATGTGTTTTTTGTAAAGAGTATAACACTGCCTGCACAGTTTGTCTACAAAATGTGTGTACTTAATGATATAATTCTATTACTACTACTACCGTCAAGATTTAAATCGAGACAGTTCTGACAGTTGTTTGTTTTTCTTGTTTGACAAATCAAGATACGTAGTTTATTACAATGTAACCGTTCCTTTACACCAGTGTACTCAGTTACCATATTCTCTCGTGCTCCAAGTATCGAATGGCTCCGTGATTTTATAAGACGAGTCGAGGTGACGGCTCAGCCCTATAAGAGTATACGGTTGCTTCCGAGAAAGCCTCCTTTGTACGAACCATCAAATTGAGATTTCGAGACCAACCTGTAATAGGAAATTCAAGCGAAGGGACTGACAATTACCGACGGTAATATGTAAAAATAACTGTCTCGAAACCAAATTACGAACTCGAAAAAAGTTGATAAAACATAAACTGGTTTCACAATACTTTTACAGAAGTCGTTTTAAAAGTATACAGTCAGTAACGGTCGAAGTATCAGGGAACATTCTCGACAAATTCAAAACAGGTACGGTACGAACGCAGACGTTTTACATACGAAAACTGGAGCACAATTTATAAACATCAGGTTGACTGTAAATAGCAGTGAACCTCAAAACAAGACGTATTGCAAACGAACCCGATCTGCATCAAAAGCGAATGTGATTGTTAAACCATCGAATTCTGCATCATTATTTTATATCCTCGCCGCAATTTAATTGCATTTGCGTTGTTTATTACTTGCAATAGACGTGTTTTAACTATGTATATCAGTATAAATGAAAATGTAGATACTTACTTTATTGTATTACTCAGTTTCACAAAACTCGCTCGTTTATGCATACGGTACTTGTTTTTCTAAAGACTACTGTTAAAGGTCGCGTTATTAATGTAAGCGACATGTCTGCAATGTAGAGTATGCTGCTGTATTCATAGCCAAATATGCTCATGAAGCCATTACTAAACAATGCTAGTTACAGTGTTAACTGAATACCACTCCGACCGTGGACTGTAACAAAATTGGTGTCACAGACAGGCCGGCTCCTTCTGCGTAGAACAAACCAAAATTGGAATAGATTTCACGCTCCACCGCGCTCGCTTCCGGAGGTACCTACATTCACACGGTCGCCAGTCCTCCACCCCCGATTTGGACAATCGACACCGTCGTGGGACTGATTTTATGGTAATTCCCCAATTCACTCCGCTCGCCACCCGATTATCAATCGATTTGACTTTGTAATTGCAATCACGGTGCACGCGCATTCCCCTTTATTTAGCACCTCTATGAGAACGCACGCGATCGTTACCGGATATTTTATTACATTCAATTTATGCATTGTTAGTGTTGGTTCTGGTTGCAGGCCGTCGATGATCATTGCTTATGTGAGCCGTATGCACGTTCGCAGTCCAGATAACGGTAATTTGAAATGAAGCGACTGGTTTGCGAGATGTGTCCCGCGGAGGCGTGAGATGGCAACTCTCGGGATATTCTCATGGCCAGCTCGTGACGTCACGCTGCACCTGCGTGAGCTGCGACAAAAGGACAATGTCGTTAAAGTGGTTATCCAATTGCGGTTTCAAGTTCGTACAAGTTCTCTCAAGGTTGCTTCAACTGGACGTAGGCGGCTCGAGAACGGGAGATGTCGTAAAAACTTCATGTAAACAACGTTAATAAGAAATCCAAATGAGAATAAATTGATTTCGATAAATGTTGGAGTCGATAAGTTGTTATAAAGTAATAGTATAGTGGAAATTGATAGTATCAAACCCTGGAGAGGCTCGTTATGCAAGTAAACGGCTCGGAGAGGTGAGCGGGTATCGAAAATCATGAAAGTGAGCTGATATTGTTAAATTGACGTCCGTTCGCAAATGACGGTTATCAAGAGCGGATCGAGTCTGCAAATACGCCCGTATTTCTGAAAGCCGACATTTCTCAACATTTAATCCATGAACAATAACGTTCATTAGCTCTACTGCACTGCACGAGCGCTCTGAGAACTACTATAAATTAAAGGATAACGATACAATCTGCGAAAAATACCGAACGAAGTGTACAAAACCATGCGAGGTAAATAAATAGCCTGCATGTTACGATCAGATAATCCGTTTGAATAGGATAATTAAGGGCTTTTGGATGCCATACATTTACATATTAGCTCGGGCGTCCTGTGGTTTCCAATTACTGATATTCCAATAAAAGACACTTTGATTCCGAAAACCTCTATAGGTACAGTTGAATTATTTCGGACCAATGAACAATAATATCCCAGTCAGATATATTCAAGGCATCAGGATCAGAAACTCGTTTATGTATGAAGTCTGTGACTGTCGGAATAATGCTCATGGCCTTTATAAATGGCTGGACAATGTCCCGCAAATATGTTCGGAGCTTGAAACGCGAAAGGCGATTACTCATCTATCCGACAGCGGCATTCAGTCGAGTAATCTGATCTCTGTACATCTAGTAACTGCATCACACCAGTAAGACGTCTCAAAGTGGTAATCCTTATTAACAGACTTCACGTTCGTACTGCTATTCTTTATTAGTCAGTATAAGCTAGTATAAGTATTACTCTTTCATAACATAAATATAGTGGTAGTTTTACCGTCCCTAAGTTGATATACCCTTTTTATCCTGGACCTTCGAAAACCTCTAATACCAAATAAAACCAAGTGACAGGACAGTCAAAAATTTTACGCGACTCATCCGCGTATACGTGACGTAAACAGTTATTTATTATTATTAGTTAGTCCACACAAGACATATGGGAAGGTTTTTAATGAATACTGAAGTTAGGGTGTCTTCGGCTTACATTATCATACTCTAACCAAGTGACTGACACAATTATCTTCAGTCGGAGTCGATGGTTGGAGAGATAAGTGAAGGCTGTGCTTTACTAGTGAGTACCGGCGCAGGCGCAGGTGGCTGTACTGTTTTTACGAGCTTTCTCTTTGCTTGTGCGCGCGCTGCTCATTATACTTATAATGCTTTGGAAATCGGATCATGACTCATTTATTTACTACTGGTTGTTACATGGCTTCGCTTGCGGTGATACTTAATAAAACACATTTTGTTTTATTTCATTTATTCAGAAGCACAATCTGGGTAAAAGGTCTTAAAGCGAGTCACAGTGTAGGTACTTTACCAAGTAAACTGCTCTTACGAATTTATTCTGTGAAGAAGTCAAGATCCTCAGTAATCAGGAATACGAGACAAAGAAAGAAAAGGTAATCTATGTCAGTCACCAAATATAAAAACAAAAACTCTTAAGAGTCCTACTTAAATCAGTCCAGTTCCACAACTTTCTTCTACCTCCACATTAAAAGCATACATAATTACTCTTATTATGAAATCGGCAAGCCGTGCTAACCGCTTCCTCCCATATCAACATTGACCATACTTGGCTTTAATCACGCGTCGTGGGAACTGACGCAGGTGGATAGAGGCTGACGACTGGGCATACATGTTCTGCATGAGACGAGATAGGACATTGAAAATCTAGTTTCCACCTTTGTCAAGTGATACAATACAACACAGTAAATATGAAATTTCAAACATTACCTACCTCTTTTCATAATGTAGGAGGCAAGCCTCATAATTTGTGACTGGGCCGAAAATAGGTCTGAAGAGTTAGCACAATTTCGAATGAAAGTTCTTGGATTTAATGTAACAGATCCCTAAATCTTCATAATACGTTTTTAGCGAGATTACTAATCACAGAAATCTAATCTACGAGGGCGGGTCAATAAGTCCGTGACTTTTTGAATTTCTGACCTCTTTACTGAAAAAGCAATACTACTCCTGTCAACAGGCATCTGTCAGTTGACTCCTGTCAAAATTTGAACTTGCTGCGTCAGTTAGTTTGTGTTAATCAGCTATCTTTATCAGACTACCCAGTAATTTGAGGAAAAAATGGAAAAAAGTGAATTTCGTGTGCTTATTAAGCATTATTTTTTGCGAAAAAAAACCATTACCGAGACCAAGGCTAAGCTTGATAAATACTATGGGGACTCTGCACCATCGATTTCAATGGTAAAAAAGTGGTTTACTGAATTTCGTTGTGGCCGTACAAGCACTGAAGATGCCGAACGTCCTGAACGCCCAGTTGAGGTCTCTTCACCCGAAACAATCGAAAAAATTCACGATATGGTGTTGGCCGACCGAAGATTGAAAGTGCAAGAGATTGTGGAAGCCGTAGGGATCTCGCATGGCTCAGTGGTTTCAATTTTGAATGATCACTTGGACATGAGAAAGCTTTCCGCAAGATGGGTGCCGCGTTTGCTCACAGTCGACCACAAACGCAATCGTGTAACAACTTCACAGGAAGGTTTGGCGTTGTTTAATCGCAATATGGAGGAGTTTTTGCGCCGTTTTGTAACCGTGGACGAAACATGGATCCATCACAACACACCAGAGACCAAACAACAGTCAAAACAGTGGGTTTCTAAGGGTGAATCGGCGCCAAAGAAGGCCAAGGTGGGTTTGTCAGCCAATAAAGTTATGGCGACTGTTTTTTGGGATGCACGCGGGATAATCCACATTGACTACCTTCAAAAGGGAAGAACAATCAATGGGGAATATTATGCCAACTTATTGGACCGATTCAATGACGATTTGAAAAAAAACCGACCTCATTTGGCCAAGAAAACAGTTCTTTTCCACCAAGACAATGCAAGGGTGCACACATGTGCAGTTGCCATGGCAAAAATCCTTGAATTGGGCTATGAATTGCTCCCTCATCCGCCCTATTCTCCAGATTTGGCTCCGAGTGACTACTTCTTGTTTCCAAACCTGAAGAAATGGCTTGGTGGAAAAAGATTTGACTCCAATGATGAAGTCATCTCGCAAACAAAGGCCTATTTTGAGGACCTCGACAAATCATATTTTTTGGAAGGGATAAAAAAATTGGAGAAGCGTTGGACAAAGTGTATAGAGCTCAAGGGAGACTACGTTGAAAAATAAAATGATTTATTTATCAAAAAATCTGTGTTTTATTCCAAAAGTCACGGACTTATTGACCCGCCCTCGTATTATCTATCTATTATAGTATTAATGATCTGAAAACAGATTTTGCAACAGGATTTTATTATGAAGGTCCTCGATTTTTTATAGTAAAGAACTGATTCGTCAAAAATAACGGCATTGACCATACATGGCTATAATCAGGCAGCGTGGGAACTGACGCAGGTGGATTAAGGCTGAGATGGGTACATGTGCTGTCCAGCATAAGACGAGATAGAATACTAAAAATTATAAGTATATAATATAATAATCAAGCTGAAAGAGATGTTAAGATTTTTTTTAATCTATCTCTTATGATTGTAAAAGCTATCCAATTTACCTACTCCTAGGTAAATTCATGTAACTTGGTTTGTATTTATTTTTTCTGGTATACGAAAACAATGTATTCTATTGGCAATCGAATAAATGACTAAGTGGTCCAAGGGCTATCGAAACATTATTACTATTTACTTCTTCTTATCGAATAAGAGTGGCCAACTCTGGTGTCGAGAGTTTATCAAGCCGCCCTAAGGGCCTCTGACATGGCTTACTATTTACTATTAGTATAATTTGTCAAGTTAGAGCAGCACATCTTGTGACAGTTGTAATTTTTGTATGACAGTTTTCAACTTTTTTGAATAAAAACCAGATTTGTCCAAAATAACGACATTGTCCATATATGGCCTTATTCAGGCAGCGTGGGAACTGACGCAGGTGTATGAAGAGATGTCCAAACGTGTCCTGCATCGAGAGTATTCGAGAGCTACCGAAATATGCACATAATTACAAGAGGCTGCGCTGAGATGATACGGTTATGACTCATATCTGATCGAGTAAGGAATTTTTCGAAATTATGTTTTGTGGCTCGCTGTGTAAAGGAAGATGGTAATAGTGAATAAAATATAGATACATATGGATAAAGTAATATAATGAGTATGTAGATGATATGATATATAAAAGGCATTTTATAACTGTAATTAGGTATTGTATCTTTTATTGTATCTCTCAGTTAATTTACTATTCTTTGTTATGTATTCATGTTACATAATAAATAATAACTATGACGTAATTTACCTGTACCTAGTATTATATTGGGAGATGACCTCGTAACACAGTCTTACGGTTACCACGAGGTCAGAGGATTCACATGTTATTGTACAATATTTACGTCAAATAAACGAATTTTGTATTTTGATATCATATGACAGTATTATAAGGTAAGATAGATATGTTAGTCTCAGACCAAATTGGTTTTGCACATAATCCGACTGAAGGTACATAAATGAGCATTATGGTCTACGATGGAGCTTGTTTTGTTTGTCCAGTAAGCTGGCTATTTGTACTCTTTAAATATATCACTGCTCATTTTATGTACAATACAATATATATTTGTTGCACACCAAAATAAATTAACAATACCGAAAGGACTATTATGTATTGGTTTACAGATGATTGATTTCCACCCACAGCAACCCCAGCAGCAAAATTTCTCACACATCAAGTTCTATTTCAGTCATCAATGGTACTGTCATAAAAAGCCGATCCAATCACTATCTCATCAACCAGTTAGCACTATATCCACATCCTTTGCAATCGCTAAAAACATTGCAAATGAACAAAAACTCGTTCAATGAACATCGTGTGGGAACACGGGACAGGTGCGCGCCTCAGGAAATCTTTACCAGCTCCTGTGCGATACACAACGATGTAACATGACATAGACGCCGCGTTATGTCAGTAATACAGTTTTGTAACTAGTGCGCATACAAGATACATTGTATATAACAATTATTTAAGTTTAATCAATGAATTAGTCAATTTAACCTGATGTTCTTGTTTCTTGAATTGTAAATAGTCAAATAAACTTTTTATTTATTTATATGTCATATGTTATCAATTTCGACACAAACATGCCAAGTGAATGTTACACAGGTTATGTTATTGGTAATGTTATTACAGGTTACTTGCATATAGAGTGCAGCAAAGATCGAGTTACCCAGTGTTTGACAGCTGGAACTAAAATTGACAACTCAATTTTTTATACAAGTTCGGCACTTGTGTCCGGGCTCTTATTTGACACAAAATGTCATCAAAAGAGCCTTGTTACGCGATGGATATAATAAATATTTGCCAGATAATTGGAAACATAACTGAATTGGTTCTTCCACGCAGGACATAATGGAGAAACGGTAACCAACGGAAATCTTCTAGCTTGTACTATACATGAAAATTAGGTGTCTGTGGATTACATTCCCTATAGCAATAGACTAATTTATTGCCAGCTTTACACCAACTGGAAATTGCCTGTTAGATAAAATAAAAGTTAAAAAGTCAGCGGATATGTGAAAGCCTTTTATTTTGCGCTCGGAGCCCGATAGCTACTTGAGGTACGGTTTTATTTTGCTGAGGAAGATTTTACGCTACCGGCGTTATAAGCTCCTGGTAGTCAACAAAAGAACAGGTTGTTATTAAGATTTCTTTATTAAAAGAGAATATTGAGCCATTACACAAACTTTAAAGGTTAGTGACTAATAAATAAATCACTTCAATAATTGATGAGATCATTATTAATTAAGAAACAGATATGACATCAGGTTCTATTCATTTTCAAAACAAACATACGTAACCTAAATGTTTTCAATGCCTTATTAATTGAAGAAAGCTAAATTCCGCTCATTCTTTCCGTGGAATGAAAGAATCAGAAGTTTTCCCATCATTGTTTGACGGCGAAGTAGTAAACAGAAGAAATCGTGGGAAAGATTAACAGGTGTATCTAGTCGGGATGATTTTATTTTATCAGTCCAGCCAGTGTATATCATCACGCGTTTTTTTATTCAACTCACGGAGAGGCGTTGCGTGTTTTGTTTGAGAACGTTGATGATTTTAGAGTAAATGTGTCTTGATTTTTAATTACAGACTATTTGCAGACTGTCCCAAAACGACACAGATTAATTATTGCAAAAAAGACGGACGTATATTTACGTTGTTACTTCAAATCGTCAAAACTTGAAAATATGTTTTTTTTAATATTGGAATGAAAATATAAATGTGAAATTACATTTATTGTTTCGTCTTACGCATATAAAAAGATCTAAATCACTGTCAGTCACACTTACTTGCAGTACGGCTTGTAATAGTAACTATTAAAACAACTTAGAGGGAGGCAGTAAAATAGGATCACGTTTTTTATTGCGGCTTTAAGAAGAAACCTTGCAAAACCAGTGCAGGGTGGAGTGGTGAATAAAAAACCGGAACGGTCGGAAAACCCACCTGATGTGACATAAGCGATACTGGATGCTGCGAAGGACCGTGGGAAATTATCTCGCAGGTGCCTGTATGTAGCTTAGATCTACTACCTACTACTTGTTAGCTCGCAGGTGCCTGTATGTAGCTTAGATCTACTACCTACTACTTGTTAGCTCGCAGGTGCCTGTATGTAGCTTAGATCTACTACCTACTACTTGTTAGCTCGCAGGTGCCTGTATGTAGCTTAGATCTACTACCTACTACTTGTTAGCTCGCAGGTGCCTGTATGTAGCTTAGATCTACTACCTACTACTTGTTAGCTCGCAGATCAGTGGGTTTCGTATTCCATCACAGGGATGGTATCAACTTGGATGGGAGACCAAGAAAAGAAAAAAAGTACTCGCAGTTTGGCTTCTTGGGTTTGAAATCATATTGTGTTGTGGGTCCCGCGGGCCTACCGCCTAAGAGTAAACTATATCAATTGCTATCGTTTATGACGTCATTTCAATCATTTGCGGTACCTAATGACGTCATAAACGATAGCAAATGATATAGTTTACTCTTTAGCGGTAGGCCCAGTTGCAGTCTTTAAACTATGTCACAGGCTACAGTGTCGTTAACTGTCTCTCTCTCTCTCTCTTCAATAACTACCTAATTAACATAACTCTTCAATAATTTGCCATACCTGTGCAAACACTTGTAAAAAGATTTTTGTAATATATATTAAGTAAATGTCTCACAAATAGTTGTAATAATAAAACAAAGTACGTAGTTACGTTATTTCATTTAGCGTCAAATTTACCTAACTATATCCATAACTAGGCTCCATATTGCTAAAACTACAACGTTTGTATTTTTGTAATGATTTCCATAACGTTTATTCCTTGTAGCTTCAAAACTGGTCACCGACGATACACTTTACATTTGATTACACAACTAAAGTACACAGACACTTAGATTGTATGATAGGCCAGCTCCGGAGTTGTGTTTCTTATCAAGTTACAAATAGTCCGCCGCATTCCCAGACCAACTACATATACCCACCTATAGATATATAGTACAGGCCACACACATCGACTGCGATTCCAAAACCGATGCTTTCAGATCTATAATAATAGTATGGAACTTGAAACAAACGATTTTCACGGCGCAAGCGTTTGTACACCTCATTTCCAGCTAAAGTCATATACTGTACCGGAATTTGGGAGACATAAAGAAAGTAAAAAATATTAAATTAACAAAATATTACCGTTAGTTTTCAGTTAAGTACTCTAAAGTTAATAAGTTCAATATAAATAGCTATTGCAGAAACTTATTCTACAAGTTCAAACTACTCAATGCTTTTTCTACACCTCAGCATTTTAAGAAAACTTTAGTTACCTATAAGAACATAATATGTATGTACTTATACAAAATAATAAGTTCATGAAACTTCTTGCACGTGTATCGCGTACTTTAAACTGTTTGTACTGAAAATACATTTACTTTTGTTAGATGTTTGATCGAACTGCTTTAACGGTAAGAAAACAACTGTCGTTTTTGAACTGGTGGTGTTGTTTTTTTCACTTTTATTGAGTTCGAGTCGTATTTTTTATAAAGAAGCTGTCTACCACATGACTACGCCCACATATTTATTACCAGCGTCTTTATTAATTACATTTTTGTGCGATTTTTTTACATATTGACTGGTTTTTAATTTCCTACAGTTGTGGACTCACTTGCTACTCTTAAACTTGTTTAGCCATTCTTTTATGTCTTTTTATCACTAAATACATTTAAGGATAGTTGTGCAAGTGGGACTAAGCTGCATACATTCAGATGGTGTGACTTGTAAGACTTGTAAGACATTTCTTATGAATAAATGACTTTGACTTTGATAGCTACTTACAGTATGTTCGCGCAAGTTAAAAAATCCAGAAAAAATAGTTGTCGTTGAATCAAATGACAATTAAAGTCTTATTAGAATATGTTATTAAATAGAACTAGAATTTTAGAATTTTTTACTTAGAATTTTTTACATACATTTGAGTTAGCTTTGGAACGAAGTAATGAAAATAAGCGCTCACAAGCCTGTGCTTTATCTCAAAGCGCTCGATCTCAGCCAACAAAGCCTTCGGAAGGTTCCCACGGTTCGTTCTAAGGACACGCACGTACAGTCACAGCTACTTAGTGGTTTACTGCCTTAACGTTTCGAGGCACAAAAACAATGATTACCGTCATCCGTTAAAATGAAATAAAAAATAAGTTAATGAAAAATTGGTGATAATTCATAGACAACGAGGCAATTTCACGGCGTAAAGGAGAGGCCAATCGAGCGTGGGCTGCTGACAGGTAGACTGGAAATTTGTGAGGTTTCGCTGTAACTGTGGTGTAAGCTGTGGATGCGTGGCGCAAGTGTTGCGGATATCCTCCAAGCCCCGCGTCCTGCAAGGCCGTGAGAAATCTGGCCAGAGGGGGTAGGGCGGACACAGTGGCTAGCTATTCGGATCTTTTAAATAATTTATTAGGTACATAAAGAAAACAATGTGAGGCATAAGCTTTTAGCTACTCTACCTATTTTGCCGCTGCATATAGTATTTATTAGTGTCAATACGAATAATCACATATATGCTGACTGGCTGAAAATATCAATACTTTTACTTATATCTTAAGGCACGTAGCTAAGGATTCGTTATAAGTTTTCCATAATGTACTATGAGGTAATTTCTAAGCAACATCTTTAGACCTCCAAAGCGCAGGTGGCACGATATCGACATGTTACGTGGGTTTTATGTCAATAAATGTAACTAAATAACTAATTTAGAACGTTTTGTTAAGTGATAGCATGAATGTTAGTGAAGGCACGAAAGGTTTCGTCATTTACTTTTCTATGATAAAATTTTATTAGCATGAGTGTGCAGGTGATATTTATTTCGTAATTAAATAATATTCTAATAGCTAATCATAATTAAACTCTATTTAAATAAAGTAAGGTATGTATGTGAATTGATGCTCATTAGGTATATTTCTTCATTTTAGATAATATGTTTTTTTCACAATGGTTTAATAAAGAGCAACGCAGTATGATATTTCAATAGTTTATTGCAATTTGCAATGTATTTTTTAGTACTTTCATTAATCAGTCAGTATAAAAACTCACGACAAAGGTAAAGCCATGGTAAAACAATGCCGTGTAAAGACAGGTGTAACATTACGGTTCCATACAGTGAGTTCCCTTCGTAGATTTGTGACGGTTCTTGCTTCCAACAAGTTGCTATACAGGCTTAGTAAAAATGCCACTGAGAAATATATTTAAAAATTGTATTTTAGAGATATCAGTTATATTCCATTAAACTTTTTGGAACTTTTTTGTTAACTCAGAAGTTTTGATAAAATATTTGTTTTATTAATGCAGCAAATATGGCTATCATGGATTCAAATAATGTGCACTGTTGTGTAGACGGAGAAAAGATTAAACTGTTTTAAAAGTAATGGTAATTTATCCTACTGTTACATTTTCTTGTATCCTTAGATCATCACATCAATCATCTTCCCTATTTTCTAAGCTTAACAAATCTTTCCCTATACTCTTGCATACCTACTTACACCATTCCACCTAGCTCCAGTGTTGCACCCAGCGGTGGCAATCTGAGCCCGCACCTCGTGACGGAGGGATGTGTTGTATGGCTTACACAGACTTACACACTACTGTGACTGTGTGAGTTACATGTGTGCTCATGTGTAGATGGAGAAAAAGTTGACTGTTGTAAAATTTGTAACCTTAGAAGAGAGAGATCCTTAGATAGCAATTAGCCAGATCATTCTGAGATTAGCGTTATCTCCCATATACCTCTGTATACCTACTTACACCATTCCACCTAGCACCAGTGTTGTACCAGCGTTGGCAATCAGAGCCCGCACCCCGTGACGGAGGGATGTGCTGTATGCCTTAAACAGACTTACGTGTGCTCATTACATGTGCACTCTTGTGTAAAGTAAGGAAAAGGTTGAGTAATGTAAAAGTGATTCAAGAAGTTTTAAGGTTTCACTATTACATACATATGTGTCAGAACACCATGAGACGGTTTAGAAGAGGCTTTTCTAAAGCGTTGTTAGGGATTAGCTTGAATGAAAAGATAGTTTGACTACTGTTTGTTTACTAAACCTTATTGATATAACTTCAATATTTCATGTGTAACGAGTTCACATATTCATATTCATATTATCTAACTAAAATACCAAATACGAAATAAAATGAAAAAATAATCGTAATACATGTATTGACTTGGTACTCGTGCCTATGTGACCTTCTTAGCAAAAACAATTTTATCGCAATTTAAAGATTAACTAATTATAGAAACGAAAACCATTGTGTTTATACAAATTAAACGACACCTAAAAGGTGATCCAATTAAATAAAATGTCAGATATACGATTACAGTTTAGTCAACTATAGGTGCAAACTCGTACTTGACATTTCTAACTCTCTGTATTCTGTGCTCACGATCAAAAAAACGATTCTGTCTTTATTTAAACGAAGCAGAAAAATCAGAAGATATGGAGGAAATAATAAAAAAAGAAAACATGTGATTTATTAATGAATAATTACACAAATACAATCAAACTATCATCAAAATTATCAATCTGAGTATGAGAGATGTGTTTCAATCTAGTTTTAAAAGAAAATCTTGAAAATTTTTAAGCAATCACGCCGCCCTCAATCAGTATTTCCTGCAAGGGTGGCCACACACCACACTTCCTCTGTCCCCAATTGTTCCAACCGTCTCAAGTCTGAATGACTCCTTGATTATCCTTTAATTGTTTCCTTTGGGGTGTGTACTCACCGTGATTCCTCGCCGCACCTTAGTACCTAACTCATAATTTCTTCGTCTCGCCTTGGTGCCTTTTGGTGAATGACCGGTAAAAGTTGGAAAAAGTGAATCACAGGATTCACGGTGCATAAGCACGAGGTGATCCGTTAACTGATTTTTCTTTGAATGAATGCATAATAGTGGGAGCAATATGGTTGGATAGCCTGTTTTGGAAAACTTCAAGGTGATATAGTAAAATAATAAAATTGCGAAGAAAAACGAGGAAATCGGCCAACACCACCACTGTTAGCGATGTTGGTATGAAAATAGATATCTCTTCCAAATACAATTCAATCTGTGAGAGGTCTTATTTCATAAAATAATAAGCCTAATAAAACTGTAGGTCACTTTAATTCCACAATCTTTATTGGCAATGCTAACTTTATGTTGTCTTGTAAAGCATCATTTATGAACAATTGTACGGAAATAAATCCTTCCAATTTCGAAACAAGCTATCTCTCGCCGGCCATACAGACGTTTACGTGACATTTATATCGGCCAATCATCGAGCAATTCCCTCAAATGACGTCCAATTACGTCGGGGCGTCGGGAACGCGCCAATTAGCCTGCGCGAGCGCACCTGGCGCACGAACTGCGGTCACGCGCGTATTTCGATCGTAAATCCATACCAAGACACATTATGTGCGATATTGCTTCAATTTTGATCAATTGGAAACAATGCTGGTTGGGAAACGGCGCAGGAATGTGGGAGGGTCAAAAGTCACACCTGGGCTTGAGAAACTGTTTGACAATTTATGTTGTCTATGTATCTGATCTCTGCTAGTCTGACAATATACGTACATATGTATATATTTTTATTCTAAATAAAATAACATACTAACCGCGAACTGTCACCGCGATGAGACCTTGGATGCATGACTGCTACAAAAAGATATTTACATCTGAGCTCTTCCACAGGTGTAAACGCGTTCAAAAGCAATTCCCGATTGTGCGTCATAGCACTAGTCTTTAAATTGTGTCAAAGATCTTTCGGGTGATGTGAGAACTGGCGACGCCAAAGATACCCACTCTCATAGACCTTACGTACCTACTATAATACCTATTAGAACGACCAACAGAATAAAGTATAATCCTCCGAGTAGTGGAGAGTTGACCCGCTGTTGCCGGAAACGTCGATTACAGCCGCTAATGAGGAAGCAGTTATTGGCGGCCATGTATCCTGTATGCGTACAGGGTTATATCTTTGAATATTTACTCGACAATACTTACTTACTTGACAAGTAAATATTCAAAGGGTTATTATGTACTTATGTTCAATCGTCACAATATGATACGTTCACTATGTGATTGCTCGAATATGTGTCCATATCTCTTGCCTCATATAAAAATATTTAGATTTTTAATTTTAATTTAATACCAATGAAAAAAAAATATAATGAAAGTTATATTTGTTAAAAAAACAATGAACTGCATGTCTGTTTTTTCCATCCTAGCTTTTTAAAAAGTTACAAGGATTCCATTTTTAATAAGAATCTAGATAGGAATTCGTGAAATATTTACGTTCCGTCTCTGGGTAAACACTAGGACTTAGATAGCGTATATTCTTTAAGCTTGATGACTTTATGTTCATATAAAACTATATAGTCTTTTGTTGTTTATAAGATTTTTTGGTTACGGCTGTCCTGAAACCATTGATTTCGAACTAAAAGGTGTTTCTTTCGAAAAAAATTCGTGTATGACACATAGTACATTGACCTCACTTAATTGTCCTTTCATATAGCTCTGTACAGTCTGTGTCTAACAGTATTGTTCTCGGCTGCGTTGTGGTTCACATCACCTCGCTTCCAATTTTACGACGTTACAAAACTGCGTCAATTTTCTGCGGTTTGTGGCTTTTAGCTCTTTCATCACTATAAGTACTTGTGGGCAACTTGAGTGAGAAATACAAAGTTTCTACTTCACGCCTTGTATGAAATTGATTGTGAATGTTTCGAAGTATTTAACACGTTAAATTTGTCACTGATACTTTGAATATTGCTAAGACAAACTTTTGAGTTTCAAACAGCCACAAATAGATGAAAACCCCGCCAAGATCTTACATGGTCCGTGAATCCCCTGTAGACTCATCAATCATATACTTTGACACCAGAATCTGACCTCTGCTAATTTAATCAGAAGACATTACAAACTCATTCTATGAGTTCAGTTCACGACCCATACTTCATTCGTCTCAAGACAAAAGTAGCTCACACAATGCGCGCAAAAAATCTTTGTATATTTTAATCCAACGGTCATCCATGGTCCGCCGGACCGACCGCTGACCCGTCACCTCTCCTTTATTCCTGGGAACTTGACCTTAATCAAAGGACACCTGTCCAAGGAACCCCTGGCTTCTTGGGGAATCTTAATCATGGGAATGAAGGGGAAAGAATTGATAGCGAGATATAGTTTGTACGTTCCGGTGATTTAATCAGCATGTGAATTGTGAATGTTAGTAACAACTAGAAAAAGTGTACAAGACTGGAAAAGTAACAGTACGTGTCCTTTACAAATTATGATTTTAAAATTCTACTTATTATTTGAAGATAGGTGGAATTTTAAAAGTGAAATGTTTTGTGAATTGTGTGCATGTATTGTTAAATTTTGTCAAAAAAATAAACAGAAAGTGTTTTAATTTGTTACACTGAAAAGAAAACCGCTTGCGAAATATTTTTTAATTTCCGCGCATTATTTTTTAGTTGAATAGGAAGAGAGAAGATAAGCATTTAAACACTGAGCCAGTCAAAAGCCGGAACCTGTTTGAAATAACGCCAACACAAAGGGCATAGGCGATTGTTAGAAAACATCTCTATAATGAGAGCAAACGGCCAATCTGTCCAGTTGGAGAGTAAACAACTAAACAGTCTTTTGTGTAGTGATCCCTTTAGCCGCTAAATTCGCGGAGCAAGCGCCAGACCACGCCATACGCCAAACATTTGTCAATGGGACGGTAACAATGGCTCATTGAGAGAGTGTTTGACGCACCCGGCGCGGCAGCCGGCATACACCTGTAGAGGGGTTCCCCCAGACCCCAGGGGTGGTTCTCCACAGCCACGTGGGTCACATATGTCCCCAGCCAGGTGAGCTTGCTCTGCAGATCTCGCCCCTCGCCGAGGGTTTGTTTTACTAGCACATGGCTGGCGGCTGCTCTGACAGATGCTAAAATACGTTGGTGCTGACATCGATTTTATTGTTGCGACTCAAATATTTTATGAATAGTAATCAGTTGAAGTTATTGCTAAGCAAAATCAACAAATCATCGAATGCTAATCTTTTTAGGTTTCTGTGTTATAATGTGATTTTGTTTGTTCTTATCTGGAGATAGCTGTTCCCAGGAATCAAAGTTTCTGAAAAAGCAGTCACTATGATCAATTACGATGTACTCGTACTATGGCTGAATCTATCCGCAGCTATTATTATTATTATGCCACTACATCTACACATTAGAAGGTAAGTCGTTCAATTAGGCTAAGAACCTCGTAAATGGAAACTGTCATCGTGAAAGAAGGATTTGCTAATACATCCGAATCAAAATGTATTTTATCGTAAACGCACTAAATTCAGTACCTATAAGTTAATAAGGAACTGTAATAAAATTTAACACCAGTGTCTGCATACAGCTTGTATCCGAACATGGTGCGACATTTTCCGCGATTGCATTACTCTATTAGGAAATTGTATTATCATTAGCAAGCAATAGAGCAATACCATTCGAGGCTTAGAATCTGTACCATTACCACTTCAATATTCACGGCTTTACACTATTTTTGATAAACGACTGTGTACTTTAGAGCTTTGCAATAAGGTTGACATTTAAATTACTATAGTCTAAGCTGTATTTGTATAAATAGGTGATGGTACTGGCCCAGGTGCCGCCGGCGCCCATAACATCTGCGTGTGCGCAATCTCCGTTATATCATTGTTATGTTTGTTGTATTGTTGTTAACAATAGCACAATAACTGTTCATGTTGAACGAGCATTATGCGATCAGTGATACCTAACTGTCAGATGTTTAGATATTGATTTTGATACCTACCAAAATTTCCGTGCTTTGTATTTAACAGGAATAACTAACTAAAATCTATAAAATAAAGACGCGGATTTGTTATCTTCCAAATTAATACTATCAAAAATCTAGGCTTAGTAAGAGCATACAGTGCCTAGGTGTGTAGCTATTGCACCGATACCTTCATATTAAAATCACAATTGTCTCGAACCATCTGCAATATGTTCTGCAATCTGATGCTAACGATGCTGTATTTTACCTTTAATGTAGAAAAATATCCTACTTAATATTATATACTTAGTTGAAATTTACATGTGTTTAGTACCTAGTTTGTAACTTCTTCACAGCAGAACCGATTTGGAAAGGAGGTAATTTAAATCATGGATTAATTACCACCCTTCATCGCTACTCTTATCCCGGATTAACGAGGGTAACGGCGCGGGCGGGCGCTGCTAGTTAGTAAATAAAACGTCTCACTGAAAAGATATCAACTGCAGGTAACAAACAAGTAATATCTTCTTTGTTCTGCCTATATGTAGGTACTTTATTTTACATTTTTTATGAAAAAGAAACAAGCAAAACTTACTTCACATCGCATATATTAAATCTCATCAGTACAACACAACACAATACTCAACTATGCACAACCTGCGTCTTCATAATCGCTGCAGCTTCGACTTCTTTCCGGATTTCTTTCCTGATGTACTTCACACATTGTTTCTTCAGTTGGCGAAACAGACAGAGAACTGCTATGAAAAGCAAGACACCTATAGCAATGAGGACGATGACGTCACAAACTGACAGGCTATCGATAACTTCCTCGTGAGCGTGACCTGGCATCTTCAGTACTTGGAAACTCTTTGTGATTTCTTCTACTTTTTATTCTTTACTTCTTTGATGGAATCAGATCAGCGACTCTTAGTAGAACAATTATCACAGTCTTTAGAGAACTTTCTGAGTTTGTTCCAATTAGTTTTGCGAAAAAGATTACTTTTATGTTAACAAAGAATCAAATATAATTAAATGTTTATAAATTAATAAATGAATTTAATTAATAAATGGAATATTCCACGTCAACACACAGACAGAATGGTCCAATTTGTGAATAAATTATTGCAGTGCAATTTATACGAGTAAGCAATTCGAGTGTCCCTGATTTTGTGCCGTCAGCTATTTGAAGCAAGTGTGTCAAGTACGCCTTATATGATGGGCGAAATCAATCTATACCCTATAATAAAGCTGAAAAGGGTCGAAAGTCTGAATATTGCAGATATATAAAAAAAAAAGTTTGGAGATTTTTCGAATTGATAGCAGAACACGTTCCAACAATTTCTAGAAGTTTTGTCTGTTTATCTGTTTCTCTGCTTATATAAACGCTCATAACGTATAAATGGCTGAACTGATCCTTATGATTATTATTATGTAGGTAGTATTAGGTCTTAGGCTACTTTACGTCTTGAAATAATGCTAGCGAAGTCGCGGGCGCCCACTAGTTGCAAATAATATGAAACAATGTATCATCTCACTCAGAATACAGAAAGTATCATACTAGTTTCTCTCTACTTGTAAATGTTAAACCACTGAAAAGACTCACGTTTTATTACCGCTCTCTTGATTTTAAGCTCCACAGTCGTTTTAAAATATAGCGTGATTGTTGTAAGAAACCACGAAGACATGATTATTTAAAATATTCAAAATTTGCCAGTTATATTTTGACCGAGTTGCAATATAAAATTGTAAACATGCATAATGTTGTTATAATGCAAACCAAGGCAAAAAAATATGTCGGCCTCTAAAAGAAAGCCTTTTGAAATACTGTGCTACATATACAGTACGTAATCAGATTGACCAATCCACTTAGATAATATCATAATAATGAATATCCACAATTTCTCAAGAATCTATAATTTCCATAAGTCATTCAGTAATAAACTAATATCAACTAGTAGCTTGTATACACGAGCGAGATCGGGAGTCAACTCACGGTTGGCGCCAACACAATGTATGCAGAAATGTGAGACTTGCATTACTTGCTTGGAAACCTGGTACATTGTGTGCAATTTTCTAACGTTAGGAAGATTAATGAATTGAAAGTATCGTTGAAGTCGGTAATACTAATGCATGCGCTAATATTTAGTCTACTCTGGCATACTTAATATCAGACTTTATTTTGATTATAAATAAATAAATAAATATTTCGGGACATTCCACAAAGCGCCATCTAGCCCCACACTAAGCAAACGCTTGTGTCGTGGGTACCTACTAGATATAACGGATATAATACTTATATACTTTTCTTTTGTAAATACATACTTATTATACATACAAACAACCAGACTCAACACAAGAAATTATTTATTTTTAAAATGCATAAATACTTGTGTCAGGCGGGAATCGAACCCGCAACCCCTAGATTAGAAGGCAGAGCCACTACCAACTAAGCTAACAGGCCAGTCATTAAGCTAACAGGCCAGTCAGATTGTAACTTATTATATTTTTTTTTTTCATTCAAAAATCTTTAATTTACTTAACTATACATACAGAAGAAAAAAAACTTACAAAACACAGATCATTATAATGATGGTTTCGATATAGGACCCTCAATTAGAAGATACATATAGAAGTAATTACACTAGTTTTAGGCAGAGAAACAAACTCAGAAAGGATACCGTGAAGAGTTCTAAAATTTAAACTACGTTTAATTTAGTTGTAATAACCGGCTAGCACTTACGTCAAAAATTACGTCGAAAAATTAGCTCGACAAGTTTCGGAAATCTGAGGCTTCCATCATCAGGATCACGTTTAATTCGTTACGAATGTCGTTTTGTGTTTGTTAATTACTTACTCTAACATTATAGACCCAACATAAACATTATTCTTGCATTAATACTAAATGCAGTTGGGCATGTAAATAGTACCCTATAGTGATTTATACATCCGTTATTATGTTAATTTTAATATCTTGAGTGACTAGATAATACCTAATCGGACAGGATGTAGGCACAGATGTAATTAGCACCAGATACTAAAGTAAAGCTGATACTGCGCTAAATCAACTTGTTTTTCTTGGAAAAGTAGCCTATCTATGTAACTGTACTTATTGCGCAAAGGGTATCAATGGAATTATATTAAGCGGTTGTTTCCTACATTTGATCGGACCAGCTGCGTAAAGCTGCGTTCACATGACGGTTATACTCGTATTGCGTTGATTAGAATCTAGAAGAACAATGTACCTTTATCTATCGACATTTTACTTAGTTATTGGCAAGAATATACCGCAGGATATAATTGAATAGATAGATAAATATTTGATTAAACAGCAACAGATTAAATTAATGATAAAAAGCTCACTGAAATAGAAGTATGTCTTAATTAGAAACTTTTTCGCTTAAAGCTGTCTTACATTTAACCAATCTGTCAGGGATTATGTGTGGGTCTTTTTGGAGATTAAGACGAGTTCAAATGTGTTTGTCAGATAGGTATTTCTTATGTGTTCGTGCTTAATTTCTTGTCGCAAAATAAATAAATTTCAAAATTTCAAGTTTTGTAATGGTTGAGAAAAATGTGGTATTTTAAATACATATCTGAAATTATTTCATATTCACCCCGAAACTGCACCGAGTCGGTCGACTTTTCTTTAGTCGAGTAACACAACCAGAAGCTAATAATTTAGATTCAATGATCTTCTATATAAACTGATTAGATTACACAGAATATATTATCTTCTCATCCCAGTCGTCAAGTATCTGAGCAAGTAGACTTCTCAATCCCAATCCAGCCTAGCCCCAAGGTACACAGTCGTGTACGTGTGTTCCATTGATAGTCTGCGCGGGCGCAGCTGTGACCCGCAGATAACCCGCGAGGCGCCGCCGAGTCCGCGTCGCCGACCAAGATGCTCCCCATTCATCTTACAGATAGGGCTAGCTAAAACAAATACTTAAGTACTAATGTGTGTTAGAATATAATAGAAATATTATGTATGCCAGTACATGATGTAATGTGCCTGAATTTTTTAGCTCAACTGTCAATGTCAAAACAAGACAGACCTCCAAATTCTCCATATTTTAAAATAAAATAAAGCTGATAATATGACGTGACATTGGCGAAATTGCGGCGGTGCCGCAGAGCCCAATAATAAAAAAAAAAAGCTGATAATACACAATCATCTCTTAAAAACTAACAAACTAATAACAATTACAATGAATCATTTACATAATAAACAATGTGTGGTCCAGCATATTATCACAGATTTATATTAACTAAACAAACAGACAGACAGAAGACTTAATACAAGCGTTTGCTTAGTGTGGGGCTAGATGGCGCTGTGTGCAATATTTGCTTAGTGTGGGGCTAGATGGTGCTGTGTGCAATGTCCCGGAATATTTATTTATTTATTTAATTACTAAACAAACATTCCAATTTTAGTAATTTTAATCAATACTTGTGAAATAACTTTCCAATTACTAAAACTATTTGTTTTCATCAAACAAATGCCGTAATAATTAGTAGAACGATAGCCCTGTGCAATAAAACAGCTGTTGTAGTGATTAGGTTTAATTGCACACAGACAACACGCGTGCGTGTGATGCTTGTGTAACCGCTCAGAACTGCATGCTTACCTCATTGAAGAGGCTAAACTTAATGGATACGAGTAGTTAGTAAAATAGTCCCTATCTATACTAATATTATAAAGCTGAAGAGTTTGTTTGTTTGTTTGAACGCGCTAATCTCAGGAACTACTGGTGCAAATTGAAAATTTATTTTTGTGTTGAATAGACAATTTATCGAGGAAGGCTTTAGGCTACCTATATAACATCACGCTGCAACTAATAGGAGCGAAGAAACAATGGAAAATGTGGAAAAAACGGGGAAAATTATTCATCTTTGAGGCTTTCCGTTGCGTGCGCTGCGAAAGCGGTTCAAGATATAAAAAAACTACGTATGTATAAAAGAATTATTCCTCTTGAAATGATCTAAAAAAATGTCCGCAACAGTATATGTCTATCTTTTAAGAATAACTCACTAAAACCGTTTTTATGGTAATAACTATTCCATGCGGACGAGGTCGCAGGCCCCAGCTAGTTTTTTATATGTTTTCATTTTACAGCAGATAAATAATTATTTTGACATTGGACACACCGCCATCTATCCCACACTAAGCAAACACTTGTGTCGGGAATACTAGATAACGGATATAATACTTATAAACTATTATTGTGACAAATACATACTTATTATGGATATTTTTTTTTTTCAATTTCAAAATGATCTTTATTTCAAATAAAATTTACAAGGTATCCAAACTAGTGTACTTAGTATTCCTAGTAAAGTACAGCTTAAGATTAATTATTTTACGAGCTTTACATAATCTCTTATTAAAATTTATAGCACTGAATTTTAAACGCTTTTTAGGTTACATACACATTGAACAATTTTTATATAATCAGGAAACATAGTTATGTACGCTTTAGGAGGTAGCTGTACATTTTAGGTATAATGTGATTGAAAACAAAGTGCTAGGTACTGGAATACGAAACGACTCGATGATGTTGCACGCTCATTAGTTTGGACGTAGCAGAAATTTCCAGTGATGGGTTGACGAGTAAGCAGCAAGACATGTAGGTATTCCCTGCCGAGTGGCCGGCCGCGGCAGCGAGTGTGCGGATAGTACATGTTTGAAAATTTGGTTGTCAGACATTTTCTCAGCGAGTCACCAAAAAACCACACCCGTGATCGATGTTTGAAGCTATTTTCGAAACTAAAGTCCTGATCTGAAGCTTGTCTGTGTTCTGGAAAAGAACGCGCGATCAGACCAGGCTTACCGATATTAAAAAAGTTATTTTTACACGCGAATTCTCCAAATATAGCCCAAAATTTTCACCAACAAACTGAACCAAATCTAGGTAAATAAAAAATCCCTAAGTATGAAAATCATCCACACTCAAACCTACAAGTAATCTACGCTGCACAACAGTAAACAGTCCATTAATTGCCCAGCAGATTGAAGTTTATAGCGCCTTTTCATTGAATGCGCTTGCAGACATCTTTAATTTAGGACGCGGTCAGCGGCTGGCCTCTCTAATGAGAATGATTAAACAGACAGATAGCTTCCCTGCATAATATAGCCTTTCTAAGTGTACCTCGTTGCTTTAGAGACAGTTTTGTTGACCCTCAGTTTAGCTGTACTATTGCACATTATATCGCAGACATATTTTCTTAATTCAACCCCACTTCGATCCTGATTAAGTTGTGACCCAGTTATTAATGAAAGCATTAAAAACAAAAACAAAATAACTTGATTGTTAGGTACTGGATCGAAATTCTGACTATTGTAAGCGCTTGCTTCTGACGCAAGTTGTGAATTAGTAAGAAAACCTACCTGACGTCAATACAATTCATACAATTATCTGCTTAGTAGACTTAGGTACTCATGAGTTACTTGCTAGCTGTTACTTATAGCTTTGCCTTTGATAAAACGTGAAGGTACATATGTTACATGTCACCTGTTTCTGAGTTGTGTCTCTCTCTCTTTGAGTCGTATTTCCTCATGACTGAGGGTCATGACTCCCCCGCAGAATTGATTGGTTAGGGGAGTTCTCTTGGGCCCAAGTCTTTCCACGGAAGACACATGTCCTCAGATATTGTGGTCCTCAAACATGTCGGTTTCCTCACGATGTTTTCCTTCACCGTTAAACGAGTGCAAATCCACACATAACTTGAAAATACAAGTCATTGGTGTAGGGCCGGAATACAAGTCATTCAGCCAGGCTGAGTTGTGTTGTGAACTAATAAATTGCTACAAGTCATGTAATTTAGTTTAATTTCATTTTCAAGCGTAAGCCTATATCATGTAAAAAAATATAAATGTTACTAACAAGTATAAGCGTACATACAACTGGTGTATGTATTCAAGTTTAGTTTATAGTTCCAAGCCAGAATTCTTCTAAGCCATAATAAGTTTAACAGCCTAACCTGAGCCTCGAACAAACGTGAGAGCGCAAGAATTCCGCAACACTACACCTTGCTCATACGTGGAACAAAACAAAGGCTTTTGTTCCTTTAGACCTGAGTTCGCGTCTAAAATACTTGGGTAGATTTCATGTGAGCACAGGATGCCTATAATATCTATATTTAAACAAGCAATTAGATCTAAGTGAAAACAAAGACAAAAAAATATATATTTTATACCACTATGATAATTATGAAATAATTTGAAACTGAGCGAGGTAATAATAAAGGAAGAGTAAATTCTGCACTGTTATGGAAATCACAGTTTGTAAGAGTGTTTGTTAAATAGTTTTTCACGCAGAAACGGCAAAATCTTGAATTAACAAAAGGCTTTTTATTTGGAATGAAGCGAGTAACTCCGTAAGGCTATGCAAGTTAAAGTTAACCGATGATCTAATACAATCAACTTTAACTTTTCAAATTAAAATTAAATTATAGTGAGTATACGTGAGTAAACAAATACCTACGCTCCAATTGTATTCCAGTAACATCTTCATCAGTTATTAAACTGGCAATCTACCTCCCCGATCCCCGACTACCGAAGGCTTTTTTCTCTTATTACATTCCCGAAGTGCTGACCCAACAGTCGAGGACCTAAACTGGTTTCAGCATTAAAATGAAGTCACATTGTATTCGAGCGCTAAACGCAAGTGGTTTTAGTGTCGCTTGAGTCTGCAGAACTGGGAGAGGATTTTTAAGGTTTAAGTATGAATATTACGATTTTGTGTTAAATGATTCGAATTAAACGAATGTGTGTCGGTAAATGAATGATCAACTTTCTAGTCTAGTTTGTATAATATTAAGTACGCTGTAGCAATATTGGTATTTCTTTCCCTAGAATCCTAGGGTGTTTTTCTAATAATTTATTGCCTGTGCAAGTGTTACAGGTCAAACGTGGAGCCAGTCTTAATCGGAATAAAAATGGCTCTCAAACTTGCCCACCGAAACACATTGTTAGGCTGAAAGGCGACAAAATGTTGATACATTAAGTCTTAAATCACTTTTTCATCACTTATCTGAGTTCTTTACAAATTATGGACATTTACATAGCTATTACCACAGAATACCGAAGTACTAATGTTATTATGCTAATTCATATTTAACAGGTACCCATAATTCTCTACAAGTGACGAACAGAAAAACCAAATACCAACGCCAGTAATATATACCTAGTAAGTACTACCAACACGGTTTATATTATATGAACAGTTCCGCGTAGCCGCGATGAGTCCAACAGGGTCAAGTTGCCGGCGCCAAAACAAACCCGTCTCGACTGGTCGACTATTTGTGGAAGCATTGATGGTACATTTACTGCAATCTAGACTAGGATATCTAGTTTGATAATAGATCAGTTGGGGTAAGTTTGTTTGTAAAATTTTGAGTTAATATAATTAACCTAATATAGTAAATTTTTAATTGATTGTGACAATCAATAGAGCCGGCTGATAACTACACTCTTTCTAATCATTGTTGTACTCTGTATTCTGTGTCATTGTGAATAATTATTATAGTCAGAAAAGAAAATTATTCGTTCTTGATATTGATACAAATCCACTACAACAGTCATAAACATCTTTTTAAAAGTCTGTTTGTCTTTGCAAAATTAATTGCTCATAAATTTTGAATTCAAGTATGCAAACCCACCTTATGTTCATCAAGTAAAACCCGTAGTAACTGTAGTATACCACAGACGCTCCCGTTATTCGCGCCCATTACTGATAGTGCAATTTAATTGAACAGAGCTTAACCTCAACTTGGAATATGCTGTGTGCCAAACATGGGTGATTGGATGACTTACCGCTACGTAAGAATTAGCGGGAAATGTGTTAATTCCTTCTGAATCCAAGCCATCAATAAATAAATAAGTGAAATTATCAGTTAAGCTTTTGTTTTGCATTAAAAAAACTGAAAAGTAGTGTTATTGTATCAAATTTATTCTCAAATCAAAAGATTGTCAAAATTTTAATTAACTTCAAAGAACTTTTGGACAGTTTTTTTTTGTAGTTTGACAAGAAGAAGAGATATAGAAAACCCACAGAACAACGATCGGGCCACATCGCCCCCGCGCGTGGGACAGGGCGACAAGCATGGACTTCAAAGCTCTGTGAGAAAACCTATGAAAAAGAACTGCAATATCACAATCGAAAATTTAGTTTTAGACAGCAAAAATTAGTGATATCACCAAATTCTCGGAATTGACAATTTTTAGGAGATCTGTGTTCTACAACAGTATGATGTGGTATGATCGTGAGAACTGTATTCTGTACAGACTGACCCACAGCAAGCCCCAGCGTCTAAGAGGTTAAGTGGAAGCACAGACGGCGACGCAGTGTGATTGGGTTGCCATGCCAGCAAAATTTTTATACCCACACATTATTTGTTTAAGTATACCTAACTACTTATATATTATAATATATATGGTACATTAGGTACAGCTACGGGTATTTTTTTTCTAGAAGTGATCTGGCTGCATTATATAAAAAAAAATAGTTTTATTTTTAGTTATAATTTTCTACCCTGCAATTTTTTTTTCTATCACATCTGATTGTATCTAGCATCCCCGGCCTCAAACCACTGTTTACTGGAAGTGTCCACACTGCACGTGTCACTGAGACACTTTAATTGCATGACGAGGTGTCCGCAGCTGCGTGGCCTTGTTACCTTCTGCACTCTTTTAGCTAGAAATAGACTGTATTTTAAGATGAGTAGTGGTTTCATGTTCAGGCATTATTTTGGTCACAGTTTGCCTGAAGTAAAACTGCGGTCTATAAAGGAGCTGCTAAGCATTTCGACAAACTTATTTACAAGCAAATACTGTGGTCCAAGCTGAATCACACCAAGAGCTGCCTCTTATATGAAGCTACCAGAACATACCAGCGACTGGTAGCTAACGAAGTACCAGAAAATGTCTGATCATCAGGTAAACGATCATTACTCCTGAACAACGAACATATAAAATTATTTTAATGTAAGTATATATTCAGACAAAAACCAATCTAAGTTTCAATACAAACACGTAGCTAAGACTTGATAATCAAGTTTTTGCCAAAGTAGCGCGAATTCGTCGGTTTTTGCCTACATTCCTAGTTAATTGGCAACCTATACCTACCTACCAGTCGGCTAGCGGCCTTGCAAGGCCAGGGAATTACTATACTGCTTTATTACTATCATGACTTTAATATTAATCTAAACTCACAAACAGAATGAATATAATATAATATTATACTAGGTACGAGTATATATACAATAAAAATATCAAACCCCATACATATATGGGGTTTGAAATTATCACAGAAATCTCAATAAACTTTATTTAGATTTCTGTGGAAGTTATAGTTCGATTGTTTCGTAGTTAAATGTTTTCTTTGCACGTAACTAATCAGTATGTAGTAAGTAGCACATTTTTAATTTGCCCCACGACGAAATTTTGTTAATAAGAAAAGCGAAAGCGTTTTATACTTCTGTAATTACAAACTTAAGAAGAATTAGATTTGTACATCCTTGACTAATAATCGTATTATTGTCCAATTGATGATTGCTTAAAAAAACTCTCTATACCACAGACAGCACTCCGAAATTTTCGTTAAAACAGAACAAAATTGAGAATAGATTCATAGCTCTTTTTATCAGGCCCTGCAGTAACATGAATCCTACAATAGTGGAAGTCAGTCTACTATCTAGTAACCCCTTAGTAATCACAGCTGGTTGGTTTGCCGTCCAGTTTATCACAGCTTATCAACGTCTAGGACTTGATCTGCAAATGTATTCTACTTAGCGCATAATTATACAGAATCTAGATATCAGCTCCGGTTACGAATACTAATTACACTCTTTAGGACTAATTAACGTTGAATATAAATTTATCTACGAAAATCGTGCGAGTAGCTCTCAAATCTGGAAAATCTCGTTACAAATATTACCTGGTGATATCAAATGCTTTAATATCTAGTGAAAAAATTTATTCTGTATGAATCTGAATTGCTATGATTTTTTTTTTCATTTTCTTGATTCATAATTCAGACTTCAGTAACATTTTGTATCCGCTTAGTTATAGTATAGCATAAAAAAAACAATAACCAAAACACACCAACCACCTGATTCAAGATTTTAGGTACATCGACCAGAATTGTTTTATTTATATTTTGATACATACTCAGATCAGGATGTAGGTAAATTTTTCCCACTCAAAAAAGGTAAAACAAGGGAATAACAAATGATATATTCTTACCTAAGTTCACAGCCCGTAGCAACATTTAATATTAAAGCATTTTATTTTCCCCAGCGTCCTTGCCAAGAAACTGTTAGAGTTGGAATAACCCAACGTAATTATGTAAATGGCCGGTTTTTCATATTAATCTCTCACACAGCTGTGTATTTGTCACTTTGGACAATTAGGTATTTTTGGAGGTTTCGCTGTTTCGCTGTAAATATTATGTAACATAGGGAACAAAAGTATGTATAACTATAACGTCACTTATCGTATCACGTATTTTAATATTAAAAGTTTCGTGAGACATTTTATCAATATGTTAACTAAACGGTTTTCACTCATAGTGTAATTCGCGTAAGTTGTTTACGCGTTTCGTATGTTATGACATCCATCTTCAGAACATACGTTCTGGGATTCGTATCACGTATGTAATTTTAATGCAATTTATCATGATTATTCTGCTAATTATACCAGATTAGCATAAACAATTATTTCGTAAAAATTGAAACATAAATCATTGAAATGCATTTTCTGTAAGGCAGAAAGAAAATTAAAAGCCTCAACTGAAAATAACACAATATCTCATTTACGCATGATTAAAGCCTCAGAATACAGAAAGAACCAGAAGCCGCGTTCAACTGTAATTGCGAGCTACACGCTGTGTCCAAAAACCAAAACAACGCTCCTCGCCCGCGTCACTTCCCACCCGCGTAATGTTGCTAGCGCAGGCATTATTTGCCCGTTTTAGGGTAAAATTTGGGAGTCTAGGAGGTGAGATAGTAATAGAATAAAAATTGACCTATTCTATATGTACCTACCTAATTGTCTCAAGAAATCGATATTATATTAATATTGTCCAATTTAATAATATAATAATAAAGGTTTCCATAACTCTTCCAGCCGTGCTCTTTGTATTATTTTTGTCCACACCGCTTTCCTTTCTTCATCAACTGGGAAGCTAACATTTGAGATAACTAATATAGAAACATAGTTACATATCCGCTCCCCCTCACCCCTTCTCCCTCACACACACACATCAAAAAATGTTTAGAAATCCGATATTACCATATGTACTATTTAATAGGATTATTTAGTTTGGTACACACGGGCTGCACTGACGCTTTATACTTTCTTTTTTCAAGTCGGTTAATTTTTATTAAATTACTTATTAATATTCTACAATGAATAAAAACCCTCAAAAGGTAATAAAAAGAAGGGTAAATCAAAACTCTTATATTGGCAACACTAACAAGATGGATGCATTATTATCTATGACAATTGAAAACTGAGAAATTTATTCATTAATTAAATAAGTTGATACCTAAATACGATTCTACCACGTGAAATGTGATCCCATCCTGTTTCTTTTTTAGACCCGCTGCATGTTTATAGGTAGGAACGACACAAGACGGCATAATTTAGTTAAATTGGTCATCGTTATAACACGTCATTCGCTCCGACGGTCACAGAGTGACTGATTGGTCGCGCGTCAAACTACTCTGTTTCAGAGTAGTTTTAGTAGCTTCAATATTAGGCGCGCTCACGGTTTCTGGTTCTTTCTGTATTCTGAGATTAAAGCGTCAGATCGTCAAAATTTCTTTGGCTACCATTAAAATTACCTCGACAAGATTCTTACTCGAACCAAAACACTTTATCGTAAACAAGATCTGAGCGTAGCAAACAACGACTAAAAAACCATCCAAACCGAGTTTTTTTCTGCACGCGGATACGAAAACAAAATTCTCAGGTGTGATGACCTCGGCCGGGCTGGGTGTCGCAGGATCTCGAATTAACGTCGATATTATTCGGCATCTTATGAATAATGTAAATTAAGCTTAATGGGGTCACATTTTTCTTAGAGCTGATATTAAATGGCCTTGCACCTGGCTGGCGCTATCTCGGTCAAATACCGCCTACCCGGAACTATGTGCGGGTATAATTGCTCTCGGCTGCTTAGCTAACTTGTGGCGATTCTTGGAACTATTTTTTGCAGATATACCTATATGCTCACATGCGATAGGAGTTAGAAAAAGCAATGATTTGACTGAGTATGTTGCGTATTTGGTTTATGTTATTGTCGTCCTTGCAAAGTTACTGCGGTATACTTATAAACATTAATATTTATCTAGAGGTTCTTGAAGTTTATGTATTTAACTAACAATACTTAGTTTACTAGTAATATCTAATACCTATTGTATTTCTAAATTGTTTAAATATGGTGTAGGGTGCAACTAATAAAAAAATAAAAATATATGATTATTAGTTTAATATAACTGTAGCATTTAGCGTTAAAATCTAGATTTATTCTAGTCATTCATATCGACCCCCATTAGCTGCATAAACTAAATATTTATTTAAAAGAAAATAACAAATTTTACACATTTTTTTACTTAAAACTTCGACATTTGAGGTGTTACATTGATAATTTCGAAAATTATGATGTAAACAGGGAAAAGCCCAAATCAAATACTGATACAGGTGTGCTAGTGATATCATCTATGAAGGAAGATCCTGTCTTCACTGCTGTCTTCATACTGTAGGTATTTTAGAAGATCCGCCTGTCTATATACCTATGTAAAATAAGAGTAAAATGTTTTTTTGGAATCTTTTAGAGCTATTTATCAATACTTTATCTGTTATGTTATCGAGCTTGTCAACTCTCTCATGACATCGCAACGAAATTCACAGGATTAAAAAAAGCCTTTCCAAGATTGTTAAGCTTTTATTTAAGTGGCTGCGTCACATTTGGAAGTGTCAACAATTTGTTTGACATGTGTCGGGATTATGGCTCGTAAAATGGGATATTTATGGCAAAATATATTGAATTTTAAACGGCGAACAGTTCGCGACACAAACACTCCTCTGAAAAGATTAGAAGAACCATAAATATTAATAGGTTGGCACCACAATTATTAATGGGTGGAAAAACAGAATAGAGTCTTAAATTAAAGCGAAGAGATAAAGGGTCAAAAGATCAGATTAGATTGGCAATAAAAAGTCGAGCTCTGTTTTAGATCTGTTTACATAATTTATATCTCAGACTCGCTGGTGCCTGCGACTTCGTCCGCGTGGAATAGTTATTACCATAAAAAATTCTAGTGAGTTAATCTTAAAAGATAGACATATACTGTTGTGGACATTTTGTTAGATCATTTTAAGAGAAACAATTCTTTTATACATAGTTTTTTGACATCTTGAAACGTTTTCGCAGCGCACGCAACGGAAGCCCTGAAAGATGAATAATTTTCCCCGTTTTTTCCACATTTTCCATTGTTTCTTCGCTCCTATTAGTTGCAGCGTGATGTTATATAGCCTAAAGCCTTCCTCGATAAATGGTCTATTCAACACAAAAATATGTTTTCAATTCGCACCAGTAGTTTCTGAGATTAGCGCGTTCAAACAAACAAACAAACAAACTCTTCAGCTTTATAATATTAAGTATAGATATGAATCCGGTATACTGGGTAATAAGGCAAGTTTTGGAACATGACACTCTGAGAACGTTACAGATAAAAATATGGTACATTACATAACTCTTATTTGTTGAAATAACATTTAATGTAGTGTATAAAGCAGATAATAAAATAAACGTTACCAATATAATTACGAAAACAAACACAGACGTAACAATCTCATCCACAGTTTCAAAAAAACAAGGATTTAGTTTTTGGAACCGTATGCTGACTAAATTAAAATTTATTATTACATCGCGAAACTAATTCCTCGACAAAGAGTTAACCAGAGAGCCGCCATAAAGTTTTTGTGTTGAATACATTTTTATGATCCCACAAACAATCGTTGCCGTGTCCTAGTCTGAGTGAGAGGAAACCAAGTAATTAGAACTTGGTTGTAAAATAACCATCAAACTTGGTCGAGAGGACTCCGCGGCTAAATCCTCAAGAGTAATAAACCACATACGAAAACCTAGTCTCTAACTTTAAGCAGATAGAGTTTAAACTCGTGTAGCCGAAAACGTTTCAAACAAATGTAGTGCAGGAATGAATATGTTCCATAAATTATGTTCAGTATGACAGGACGCTAGTTGCAAGGTTTTACGATCGGAAACACCGAAGATGTGATTAACTTAGTTTTTAAGGTCAGGTAATTATAGTTGCGGCTACAAACCCTTTATTTTCAGCCGGCTCCAGTAATAAAGACATGAATGCGCGTATATATTTTTTTGAGTTTATACTTAATTTTTAGCGGCTTCGATCAATTATACGTAGATGCAAGATTCCGTAGTGACACAACGCAAAAAAGCGGCTTGAGTTTACTATGCCTACAGGTACCTATTGAGATATACATTCATGTCATGCATATTACTATAGTATCACAAAGCCATTTAAATATTTTAATAATAATAAACCTTATTGCAGTACGCTAAGATTTAGTTTTCAACAATGACCTAACCACCTTATGGCGTTTTCGCTACGGCATTGACGAAACGAACGAACTCTATTATGCGTGCGAAAGAGACAACTGCGAAGCAAATACAATAGGATTTAAATTCTAGAAATACTAATTTGGAGATGATAACTGGACTATTTCGAATATTAATCACTGTAAGTATTTGTAAAAAGTATAAAACTTACCGAAAATACGAAATCCCATGTTGTTTCTCTTTGTAAGCGTGTTATTTTTGCAACTTTTCACAGCACACTTCGGCATTGTTTCACTTGACGGTCGGCGCGTCACTGACGGCAAAACAGTGCTTAGTGTAGATTTAAGCACTGTTTAGTTTGGTTACTTTTGGCGCGCTTACGCGTGATCTACGTATAATTGATCGAAGTTTAGCGGTAATACTTTACAATAACTAAATATGTTGTGAGTACGAGTTTCGAATGCAATACATGGAGTAGCCAGAAATTATTTTTCCATTCTTTTCAATTTAGTCTTTTTCGTACTTACAGCAACATATTTGCCAAAAAATAAACAATTAAGGCCGCCAATTAAGACGGTAATTTTAATTTCTATGTATTTGTTTTGTTTTGTTTTTATATGTGGTGTTTTAATAAAGGCATCCGAAAGCTTTTATTGAACCGATTTCAATATAAAATAATAAACAATATATACACATATATACACTAATAAAACTAAATAAGAGTATGTACATTTAACCTACATTTAAAACATCTACATGTGGTATGGAGCTAAGAACGCTGGCTGCATTCCCACGCTGGATTGCTATAGAAATCCTTTGCGCAAGGAACCAGCCAGCTTTCTTTAATAAAGTATTTATCTATCTATCTATCTATCTATTTGAATGATAAATTAAAGACGAAAAAGAAAGCACTTGAAATGAGAAAAAAATTGCGCAAGTAATAAAATCAATGTTAAACCTTGAAACGGCTCGTAGAAAGTATGAATAAATCTCACAATCTGTTTGTTACATTTCACCACCGACGTGTCTATCTTGTTATCTTGGAATTGAATTACAATACATGAATCAATTTAGCGGAACCAACAATCTAATCTAACTGGACTAGTAGTAAGTACTTGTCTCAGTTGAAAGGCAGCCAATGTTGGACTTTATTTCTACCGTTTTCAGTCAATCAATATTCTGCAATTTTGGATACAAGATTCTTGGAAATGTTCATATTTTTGGGACGATTTGACAAAAACTTAATTTAATATACGCAATAAGTAGGTACATATATGTATGGATACGTATTGCGTATTAAATATTTAACTAATACAATTTTTAATTGTTTAATATGTATTAGACACTTCAAACATTGTATGAGTTAAATATTTACACCCGTATAAAGTATTTTATGCAGCTAACTAAGCAGAACTTATCAAACGACAAGCGGACTCACCACAGCACCGCAAATGATTCGTCCTCTTCGGCGCAATTTTCCGAAAAATTGTCTTTGCTCCAGCTTATGAAACCCTGTAATGTTAATAATTATGTACTTAAAAAACGTAAATTTCCGCAGGTATACACATTAGCATTACTCCAGATCCTGCGGGTATTAGCAGCCTAGATTGTCATTTCAATAACAATAAATTGGAGCGAGCAGCTGGGGCGAGCACGTGCGACGGTCACGACCGCGGCCACATCACGAGCTACACCCATCACGACCTCTGACGTCAGACATGCCAAACTGTAGAAAAAATACTATCCTATGCTGAGCCGTACTATATTTCTATCGTTCCTATAAGAACGTGCATATTCTCCCTTTGATGTGACTGAAACAAAGACGAACTGTTTTCAAATGGCAATGGCCAAGCTGTGATGATCTTAGAATAGCCTAGTGGTCAAGTTGCCCCTTGTGAAAAACGAATAATGTTCAAATGCGGGTCATGATTATATGTAATCACACCCAAAAAAGAGTCATCGCTATCCTGAGTTATTGTCTATATCGTAGGGTTCTTGATGTAGGGGTATTCTCTTTGGACTACTCGGATTATCTTTAGTAATCCTTAAGATACGATCAGGCAGTCCGAATGTGAGCGTTTGTGTAAAAAACATACCACAAAAACATCCAAAAGTTTCATTTTAAAAAATTATACTCCAGAGAGTTCATTACATTGCAGGTTGGCGACACGTCATATCATTTCGTATTCCCTATTTATTCTCATTTTGTCCAGATGTTCTTAAAAACAGGAGCACGCTTGTTGACACGTAATAATCGAGGAACATTTGAATTTCATCAGAAAGGAACAAACAAAAGAAAGGCCAAGTCCAGGTGGTTGAGATGATGATGGAAAATATTGAGATGAATAATGATTTCTACACGTGGATTTAGTTGGCTTGGTTATGCGTTAATATGGTCAAATTGTCCCCTAAGCGAGTGTGGCTCGGCGGTTTTAGCGTCAGCTTTTCATCCTGATTCGGCCGGTCGATCCGGCACTACACCAATGACTTGTATTTCCAAGTTATGTGTGGATTCGCACTCGCTTAACGGTGAAGGAAAACATCGTGAGGAAACCGACATGTTTAAGGACACATATCCCGAGGACATGTGTCTTCGTTGGAAGGACCTGGTTGCCCACCACGATGTATCTGCTCAAGAGAACTCCCCTAACGAATTAAATGTGCGGGGGAGTCACGACCCTCATTCATGAGGAAATACGACTCAAGAGAGAGTCCCCTAAAAAAATTTATAGATATTGATACTTTATTCGTCAAGTAAGTGGTGATGATTAATTTGAGCCTCACACAACACAAAGCTTGTAAGTATTGTTTAATTTACACACGTCCAACATCTGCAAATGCCAGACCATCTCAAACACGTACACAAGTAAGCAAGCTTAGCACACCCATGTTAAATGATTCACAATGTGAATGTCATCAATTCTCTCTCACTTGAGTCGTATTTCCTCATGGCTGAGGGTCGTGACTCCCCCGCAGAATTAATTCGTTAGGGGAGTTCTCTTGGGCAGATACATCTACCTCTCTTCAATTCTGCCTAAATCTTCTCCCTTATGACTTGATGCAATTGGTAATCTAGACTGGCTATTACAATAACTACGTTACTTACATTATCCCTTGACCAAACTCAAAATGCTATTAACCAAGTAAAATATTATTATTACTTAGTATTTTCGTTCGGTGCGACTAAGAATAGAACATTATGTAGGTAGTAAGACAAATAAAATAAATCTCTTGTTACATATTCCGTGAATCACTTTATGAATCTCGTCCTGTGCTCATGCAGCCCCCCTACTACGCCTGCGACGTCTTAGCACGTGGCACTGACACCCCGCTACAGAAAGCAGAACACCCTCTATAAATACCGCGGATCTGTCATTGGATGTAATGCAGAGATGAGTTGTTAAGCTGCTCCTGCGCATGCGACGGTGTTAATAAGAGCCATGTGATAGAAACTGAGTGAAGTGGTATTTTGAAAGTGTGGTATAAAACTACAGCCTGTATACGAGTATGCACATAATGTATGTATTTTCTAATGACACTTTGAAGTTGTCATGGTGTATTAAAAGTAAATAGACTTTGGTATTGATTCGTCATGGTTGACGTAAGCTGCTAAAATATTTGTAATTTTAGTATGGGGCTAGATGGCGCTGTGAGATATGGCATGAAATATTTTTTATTACAAAAAATATTAAACAATAATATCATATTTGTACCAATACCAATATACATCTGTTTAACTAATACATGTATAGACACAAAGACATCAGGCTAAAAAAGGCATCTTATCTAACTGTAAAAGTATAGACAAAAAAGAGTAAAAGACAGATAAATGTCATGTCTGGAATAAATATACAAAAAAAATGCTCTATATTCAGTAGGTATGCACTGAAAACAAATGTCATTGAAGAATCGCCTATGAATGAAGTGGTCTAGAAAAATTCTAGGAATGGAACAGGTGCACTGGAATCTGCATAATTTCGACAAAGTCTAAACCTACTCAGCTCACACATCTGGACTTTTTTCTAGGTTCAAAAAAGGTAAACTGTATATATTATGCAGGAAAAAATAAATTTGCACACATTTTCATTGGGATCGTATATTTTATTCTAATACTGGCTGTTGGTTTGTTGTTTGCTGAAAAACAAAAACATCGTTTTGAGAGAGATATCAGCCAAATGCTAGCATTAGGGATTCATTTAGAAATTCTTTTAGGTAAGAATCCACAACACGAGGAATACTCTTTAAGATTTATATTAGATACTAGCTGTCCCGGCAGACTTCGTACTGCGACCTAAACTTTTGTATAAATTAATTTCATTTTTATTTATTTTTTCTCTTTTAAACCTTCCCTAGACCTCCACGAACATTTCAAGACTAAGATAAGATAAATCCGTTCAGCCGTTCTCGAGTTTTAATCAGACTAACGAACAACAATTTATTTTTATTTATAAAGATAATACGTCAGTTACAGCATAGATAAAATATTTCGATAATAACTAGTAATCAGCATTTGTACTCAACACAGAAAATAAATAATCTTTATAAGACTATAATCTAAGAAAAATAATAAGATACTCAGCCGCAACCGACAGACAATAAAACTGACGTCACAATCAACGGTCATATCTCTATACCAAATAGCCTCAATCTTCAGTTGTACCATTCCAGCGGTACTACAAAGAGATGTCTATCGAACCAGTGCCATAGAATAAAGAAGTAGTACTTGCTATTCAACAGCTTGACATCATCAAGTTGTCCTATTGTCTACTACGCGTGCGCTATCTGGCCGATACCTAGACGAATTACAAAGATTACATGACATGTATTTGGTGGCAGCACATTTTACTAAAAATAATTTATCTCATAGACCTGAATAGCATTATTAAGTTTCCATTTTCATCCAAGCGCTGAGTTATTGCTAGCACTGTGGCACTCTTTGCATTGAGTGTTGGACGTGACAGAGATCGCGAGATTATGGGCTTTCAAGTGAAGTGACGTCATTATTGTCCTATGACAATTGCGTTGTGATATCTATAGATCTTTTACAGTTGTATAAGGTATTGGAAGCGTTTGTGTTGGGAAATTCGTGAATATGGGAACGCTAAAGATACATAAAATATACTACCTAGTCACTTACCGCCATCTTACATTCGAAGTTTTATATTCGTTACATTACATTAACTCGAAAAAAATTGCAGTGTAATCTCATAATATTATCGTATGTATTTACATGTACATATATATTAATTATCTCTTTGAAAACGGTTGTTGTAATTGCAGCTAAAAGTAGCTACCGCGGGTCAAAAGATGAAACTATACTCACCAGTGGCGCCACTAATGTGTTAATTTGCTATATGCCAGCAATCACCTAATTATCTTTGGAGAACCTGCATTTCCTCCAGTGTCTCACACATATATTGTTGATCAGACCAGCCACCTGTCGATCACTACTGGCACTAAAATTACAACTGGCATAGATTACCCGCTACCAACTAGTCAAACAGTTTCAAAGCTTAAACTACTATCGCAATACCATCATACCATAATCCACCTATCTACTAAGAAAGACATTAAACTTCTTTAAACAGTAACTCGCGTATGTCAGCACTCATCCAAACTAGCTTAGCTTTGCCTAATTACCTACGAGCCCTGCATTTCCTCCAGTCCCCACACATGTCCCTCGCACGGCACAAGGCGGCATTGATCCCCACGTGCTGAGCAGACCAGCCATCTGCCGACCACTACTGCCTCTAAAATTACACTCCCGTACTGATTGCTTGCTAACTACGACTGTAGGTACTCATGTATCGCCAAAGACTATAGAGATCATACGTGCGATTGTGATTTTTCTCATTATGATAAGTGGCAAAAGAAACAAATTCTCTGATAATAGTTATAAACAAGTTGTCATAATTATGAACAAATACTAGAGGTATTCAGAGCTAAAAGCTATTGAGTCGTTTAAAAATACTTTTATAACATCGAAGTACACGGAAGGATGTTACCACGGCTCTGTGATCACGACCTTGTTGAAGAAATGTATTTAACTACGGCTTTAAATTAGGAATTTGGTAGGTTCTTGTGCAATATTCCTTAACCTGACTTGTTCATACTAAACATGAAAGCTAAAACTAAGCAGTAGACGAAATTATGCAAACTTTGCACGCAAACGCCATCCGGCGGATGTCTACCGAATATATTATTCTTTAGCAAACCTACATAAGTTGGTTTCATTGACACTATCATTATTCAAATGATAGCCCGTCCGCAGGCAGTGCGCTTTGATGTATCTTACTGAACTTGCCTACTTAGCACCTACATATAGGTAGACAGAAAAGTACCTATATCATGTGACACTCGAAGCCAGGAAAAGATTGCTTTTAGCAATAAGGCCGCCACTTGTGGCACTAGAGTAGTGACTGTATGTAATTTTATAATAATATTATTTATGTTTTATATGTGTGTGACAATAAATAATTATCTATCTATCTAACACTCAATAGGTATTAAACATCTTATATTCATAAATAGACAATCATATTTCTTTTTTAAATTTAATAACCGTTCTTTAAAGCCCGCCTGTCTACCTTCCCATCAATTTTATTATTTTATAAGTACTTTCGTACAAAACATACATACTGGGGAAAACATACGATTCTCGATGAATTTGTTTACGATATCAGTTTGTAAAACCAACAACCAATGAGATATACCAACGTAATGAACATGTTTTTATAATGACATGAAATAATATTCATTGACGCGTAACTTTGCTGGCTCCGGTCTAAGATAAACATTTTGTAACGAACTAATAAGACATTTTTCTCAGCCAACTAGGTATCGTTTTCGTAATTTCCTATAGAATGAGGAACTGCGGTGTCGCGTCTGTCTGTCACTGCCAGAATAGACGTATTTAGGTGAACTAGAAAAATATGATTAGCTCGTTTATAAATAACGTTAACGGACGTGGATACGAGACACATTTCTCATAATTAGAGGAAAACTAGCGGCGGCAAACGAGATTTTCACCAGCATTTTATTTTTTTAAGCTTTCACATTCTTTTTTAAAGTTTTCCCATTGACTTATTTTGAATATTAATCATTCGTATACACATTTTTTTCACACATGTTTTTGCCATTTAGCGTTTATAAATATTTTGGTTCGTAGTTGCACTTAAATAAATAATAACTAAGTAACTTATATGTTGATAATTTTGACCCCCAAAATTTTCATTTCACATTTGGCCAAGCAATTAGGCAGATCATTACAGCTCATCCAAATTACCAGATATTCCTGGAGCGATCTTTGAAGGGCCGCTCCCATCTGCAGACCACATTCAGATGTCCAAAATCCTGCGTTGCAGATGTTGGTGGGAAATACGTATTTTTACAACTGGGAACTTTCGACGCATCGTTTCTGAAATTGCAGTTGTATTTTGTTTTATTACGCAGTAAAGGCAAGGACTACCGGCAAGGGTAAACAAATTAAGGTGGTGCATAAGGTAGCATATTTTAGTGGACTGACAATGCACTTAACAGTATCTACATTTAGCAATTGTTTAAGCCTGTAAAGATTACAGATTCTACAAAGCAGTTTTTAACGGGACGACTATATTAACGTGATACATTTTAAGTGATCTACATTAACACTTACAAAGTGTTAATGTAGATCACTTAGAATAATTAAAATTCTTATAGGTAGTATACACATATGGATATTTTTACCTGAAACTAAGGGACACAAGTTTGATAACTAAAATAAAATTGGTCAGAATAGGCTCAAAACTTTTGCATTTCTTAAAATACAAATATCTTATCAGGTAATGTATTTATTACCTCGCCAGCACAATACGTGTGCCAGTGACGTCACAGCCGCACGCAGCTGCGCCCGCGCATTGCACGTGTGTCCAACAATCTTATCCTGCTTCCAATGCTTTCATCAAAGCAGCTCATTGTCAAAAAGTAACCTTTGAGACATATGTCATATGCCTTTTCAAAAATACTGCTGAATTATTTATAAAAATGCAAAATTTATAATGATAAGACTTTCACTAATGTTAATACAGATTATCTATATTCTTATAAAAATGTGTCGAAAGCCCTTAGAGCGGCTTGATTAACTCTCGACACCAGAATTGGCTAGTCTCATTCGATAAGAAGGAGATGCCAATTTTTAGTAAGCAATATTGAGTAATGGATGCAATGTTTGTTAATACTTTTTTTTTCTCTTTCTGCTTTTGTTCTCCGTAATTTATGAACCGATTTCAAAATATATTTTTTTATTCGATGGGAATTGTCCTAATACTATGATGTAAATTTCTTTATGCTTGTGTTCTTTTGTTATTGGTATACAATAAAGAATTATTGATTGATTGATTGTTTCCGAAATAGTCCGATTTTTTTTTTCATTCGGTTCATTACTTTTTGAGAAAAAAACAATAATTGTACAATGCAGTGAGTTTAAAATGTACACGTGTTGTGGAAAAACCTAAACATACCATGTAGGTACTCACTACTGCAGTACATAATAAATCACTTAAAATATGTAAGTAAATCTTAAAACAGTTCGAGTGCGATTTTGGCTATTTTATCACTTTGGTACTTATAATGTATGTATATGTCACCGTAAGATTGTAAAGATCGTTAGATTACAATCTATCTAGCGAGATTGTAAACTATCAATAGATTGTGAACCGTATCATCTTCGAGTCCAACACTTGCACTACAACAGGACTTGGCTCCTCCTCGCTTCGCTCGTCGTCGCATGTGCGTGGTAGAAAGCAACCTAACGAACCTAATCTTACCTCCTGTCACAGACAAGTGACTTCGCAATACCTAAACATAGAGCGCGAGTTGCATTCCGTCCTACGCCGGTTCACAATTTGACGGCTTCACTTCGGTAGATTACAATATAGCGAAGAATAATGAGTCAAATTGCAATCATAATGATACGGTTCACAATCTATCGCTAGTTTACAATCTCGCTAAATAGATTGTAATCTAACGATCTTTACAATCTTACGGTGACATATATACTACCCCTCCAGATATAGCTCTGAAATGAAATCAGTCGAGTACCGAACACGCTGCAGGCAACAGTTGCTCGATCTCTAATTAAGTTGTTATCGATGGTGTTCTACACGCACATCTGTCGCGCAATTTACATGCCACTAGCTTAGCACTTTAGCAGGGAGTTATTAGATTTTAGGGTTATATGTGTCATCATTATCATCGAAGCTTTCTCTATCCCAAGTTTAGGCTTAGGCATCCCTTTGCCTGTGCTAAGTAGCTACGATTTGTTTGCACATGTCATGTAGGTAAATTAATAAAATGTAGCGGAGATTAGCATTACTAAGTTCTAGAAATATATTCACGGAACTGATGGTTGCTTTATTAATGTGCCTCTTTGAAATAGATACTAATTATTTGATTTTTTTACTCAATTCGTCCGTTTGGCTAAATTCTGAACGCGTCGTATTTCCTCATGACTGAGGGTCGGGACTCCCCCGCAGAATCAATTCGTTAAGGGAGTTATCTTGGGCAGATACATCTTGGTGGGCGCCCAGGTCCTTCCACTTCAAATTCTGAATGCATGCGTCTGTTATTCCTGTACAATTAGTAATTGCTTCGTGCTCAGGAGTTTTGCGTAACGGCTACACAAAATTCTTCTAAACTGTAATCGTAGAACACGCACACTTCAAAACGCGTTTTTTTTTTACTTTAATGGGTTTGCACATGGCCATAGTTTACTTGATAGCAAGCAAAGGCTATGGCCTAAAATGGAGCGTGCTTACCCGATAAGAACCGATTCACTCTCGCTTAAAAAAATGTTTTAAAATCACTTAGAAAATTTGAAACCTATTGGTAAGGTTAGCTTACTGGGATCCTTTACGGGAAGAGTGAAATTTTCAGTGTTTTCTAATGTACTTACTCATCACTGAAATATTTCCTGTTATTGCAATCAATCGTTTAAGTGCACGTGCACTTAAACGAACTGATAACTCTTATCATCCACAACTTTTCTAATAAACGCTTATTAACTTAGCTTATTAACTTTATTAACAAGATAATTGATATAAATTACCGATTACTTATAGGTACCTATTATTACAGCGTAGAATGATAAGTAAGCACATAATACGAAACACCTGCTCTTTGACGTTTTTATTTAGGTCATGATTTCATAAACTCAATTTGTGACTTTGGCAATTATTTTAGTACACAACGAATAGATCGATTCAACAAAATTTTAGATGGAGTTAGATTAGGCTCAGGATCAACTTAAGAACTTTTAAATTGAATTAGCTATTTTAATTTAAAAAAAAATAGTGTACATACTTGTACATTATGTATATTATGTAGGCGTTTCACGTGCCAACACAAAATAATAAAACGGTACAGCGGAAATCCATATCTAGGATTAACACCACAAAGCGCTACTAGTAAAACATCTGGCCTGTCATATTTCTATGCGCTATCAGACAGACAGGCAGTGCGTACACAAACACATGCCTCCTCACCTGAAAGACAATCTGTGAAGCAGATTCGCAGCTTCCTTCACACGTGTGAACCCAGCCTTACACATGTTTTACCCACGTTTTACTATCTTTCTGAAGAAAGGTGATCGCCAAATGTGCACAAATCTACCCAATAAACGAATAAACTTTAACTTTGTTTCGTGGTTATCGTGAGGGAAACAAATGTGACGCATCTGCGATGTCAAAATTATGAATTAGCGGCTACCACAATAGGCGTTAGCCTGTATCTTGGTACTTAGCTCTTCCCACGACTCGAATCCGTAATAAACGAATAAACGTATTTGTTTCGTGTCTATCGTGAGGATAACATTATGTGACACATCTGAGATGTCAAAATACTCTGCAGAATGCAGTTCGTCTGTGATCATGCAGCTGACCTAGTCATTAGCTTTTATTGTAGACAAGAGCCAAATCACTTTTATGAAACTGCGAATCTCATTTTCGCGTTCACGGTTTTAGAAATGTAAGATAAGTATATAATATATAATTGGTATTTGTAAATGTCAATGACTTACTTGCATTTTTTTTTAATGAAAAGTAGCCTAATATATGTCATATCTTTGTGCTACAACTATACGAAAAATCACTGTGATCTGTTGTTTAGCGGCCGCGTGGAAGAGGCACAAACGAAGCAACCAACAATTAAATTCATATTTATAAACTATAAGATTTTGTTCGATATACTCTAGTGAATTTTGAAGAAATAGAACAGTTGCAAAAAGCTGTTGTTTAAACAAACTAGTGCTTGACACGTACTAATGCGTGTACAGTCAGCCTGCGAGCCCACACCTGGCGCGCCCTACTAATCATGACGCTATGTGACAAATATACCTATTACATACTTTACTATGTACAGGGGTATTGGTTTTCTATTCACTGATGAGACTGAAGAAACAAAAAAACACATACTTATGAAACTTTTGTATGCAAATACATAATACGAAACTTATGACGAATTGATAAATAAAATTCTTTGCTATAAGATTATTTAACGTCGTTCTTTAACATAGAATACAGAGTACAACCTTTATCTACATTTATCATAAAATTATTTAATTTAATATCTCACCCTCGTCTAAAACTCCATGTACCTACCTATCAAGAAAAAACAGTATTTTATCAACAACTTACTCGTACAAATAACCCTGAAATGCTGGCTAAAAAGCAACTCAGTTGACACGAATCATTAGTTATTTGTCTTATAACAGTCGCTTTTATGAATAATCGCTCGTTTCACACGAGCTGCTAACCGCTAATAACGTTTACGAGTAAGTATCTGTGATAGTTTCTTTGAAGACATGTCAAAAGATTTTTTTCAGGACTGACGAACTACGCAAGTGTGTGGATATATTTTATCACTGTGTTTTATCGTAAACACTTGTGTTTATTTGTCGACTTTAGAGCAAGTATTTGTTAGTTGGATATGCTAGATGCTTCCCGTACCTATATTGGTTTGTTTATCGAAAATTCGTAATTTTTTTTCATTAAAATATTAATTTGCCTTTGCAATGACAAAAGCAAGTATATTTTTGGTAACTATATAATTTAATTACTGTTATTTATTTTACTGACAGTTTTAATTCTTGTTGTTTACAGTTTCTATTTTAACAGTGATATCTACAGCTATAATGACGACTATTTTTATGTATGTATAATACACTGTTTAAATCGTAACAATCGCTGAAATTTATTGTTTCTGCACCTGCGTACCACCTGCCTGTTTGTCTTAACATCTATTTTGAAAGTTATTTGGTACTGTTCGTTTCATTCATACAAATATTTAAAATTGAAAAATTAAATTACAATTTGCTATCGTGCTTACGAGTCTTTACATATGTTCTTGTATCTTTCATAAAGGTATTTGTTTCTCGCCACATCATGCGATGATTTTCAAAAGCCCGAAATAAGACGCAGATAAACGACAACTCTTCAAACGTAACAAAATGAATAGAATGTCAGAAGTCAGATCCCTAATCAAAGCGCTGGACAAAGGCTTACAAAGTATTACTGTAATCCGGTTTTGTATCGTTATATTAAATTATGCAAGTAATAAAATCCCATTGAGAGTGAGCGACAAAACTGTTCCTTTCGAGCACGCAATTTCTCAAAACATTCTCGCGTCATTTTTCATTGCATCAATCAGGCCGCTTGTGTGGACACGAGTTTGTACTACAGGGTTGGCATGGAGCAGATTTCAATTTTGCTAAAATTTAATCTGATTTTTTGAAATATAATTTTGATAAATAATTCAAAAGAGTAGGTATATGACATTAGATCATTAAAGCCGGACTTCATGAATAATCCCGTATGAATGTGTAATAAATTATTACACGAAAATATGCATATAATGGAGCATAGAAAGCAATATGGCAAGAAGAGCGAATATGGCAACAATCTTATTCCGACATACTCCATATTTAGCCTACAAATTTTTTCAATCCGCTACATTAAAATTTCGACATTGTTTCGATTTCAATTCCTAAATAAAACATATTTTTGTCACATCCTTGATATCACAGGGTTGTCTCATCAGCAGTTAAATAGAGTGTGATCCGATGAATATTTTTATTGACGCGTCCGACGGGTTTACTCAGGATTGCGTATGTTGACTCTTTGGCGAAGGATTGCTATACATTTACTATCTAATTCCCACCTTAAAACCTTGGATAATAAAATTGCAAATTGAATAGCACCAGCAGACAAATTTGGTTAATCAAAAATGTTTCTTACACAGTGATTAGTAAGGTTCAAAATTCAAGTAAACGTAAGAAATAAAGCACGTAGGTTGGTAACTCTAGACAAGTAATGAGCGAATGTCGGGAGATGTGTGGTGAGATGTTCTCTAAGACCGTTTCTTATGCAAATATTGATACAATGTTGGGGTCATTAATCAGAAGGAATGTCGCGAGACAATAGTTGTGCAGATGTAGAGCTCACGTGTACTTATACAGGGTTATTTATGAGAATAAGTTTTTTCCTAGCGATCTTTACTAAGGTTGCCTGGAAGAGATCGCTCTACGCGATAAGGCCACCCAATGTACATAGGTTAAGTAATATTTCTGTAAGATGTTTTGTATTTTTGTTTTCTGGTGTACAATAAAGCTATATTGATTGATTGTTACGATATACATACCCAATAATATTTGTCAATTTTTGATATATTTAACAAAGAGTAATGAGAAATAATGAAACTAAAATATTATCGGTCTGTGGAAAAATTGTATGTAAGCTAATTAATTTGTGGCAAAAGATTTTATTTTTAAATTTTCATCTTGATTAAAAACGTGTAAGTAAGTATTTTACATGAATTACTAAATTCACTTAAAATTTGTTTATTTATTTATTTATATTTTACTAAATTCACTGAAAATGTATGCCAGTAACTGTGTATACATACGAGAGATTGTTATCAATCACACATTCATACTCCGGAGTCGCGGCAGAAGATGGGTGTGACTAAACTTACTCAAGGAGTGGGAATTAATGATGATTATCTCCTTCTTACATACGCAATGTATACAATACTATCATCACCACTTTCCTTCTTATTTAATACCGTATTTTAGTACAGTAGTGTAGAATGTACTATGTATAAAATATTGTATAACGTTATTTGGATGGGGAGACTTCAAAGTTAAGTATTTTTCAATATTTAAAACTTTTATATTTCTGTACCAAATCCTCTAATCTAGTTGACAGCTTAGGGTCAAGTTCGAATGTGTAAAAATGGGTATGAAAACATAAAAAACTTAGCGCTTTCAAAGTATTTAATGTGACTTGTAGACTCATCTATTCAAACACATCACTTCAAACCAATTTACACGTACTTGTGTAAAGCAGTCACAATATTTAACTCCAGAGGCGAGCAAAAAACAAGCAAACGAACGCATGTGCCGCGCAGATTTACGGAAACAACAGTTAGCGCTGTTTAACTTTATTTCCAAAACATCTGAGGGCTTAAGGGTTGTAAAACAACAACTGTGCTCAAAATATTATTAATATATTAATGATAAGGGCCTTTCCTTATTTTTTGTTTTGTAAAATAGTTTGTTTTGTACGCTACTACATTTGCTGTCCATCTGTGTTTTTCTCGCTTCTAAAAGATAAAATGGTTATTCGGGTATTTGAGTCCACGTTTATCCCGTTTAATGAGTATGGCTGCTAATAAAAATGAAGGGAAACAATAAAGCGAGTGAAACACCTTTATTACTGGCGGTACGAGTTGGGCGGGCCGCCCTCACGCGCCTGGGCGCCGCTTTACTGGACATGTGCTGCGCGCGCGCACAATGTAGTACCTGGGGAGTACTATTTATTGGTAGTATATTTTGTTGGTTAAATAAAGTATACGATAAAAATCATAAAAAGAAAGTTCATGTGACAATAATTGGAACCTCATAGATGCACATCAGTTTAACTGTGAAACGTACTTAAGAAAACCGAATGAAATTTAATTGCTAAACTACCCTAATTAATTGAAATAAATAAAAACAATAAATTATGCATCAATCCCATGTTATATTGAACTTTTTAGAAGGTGCCATACATATTATAGCAACCATATTTTTCATATTCCAAATTAAGGACAGTAGTACTAGTTAGTACTCCTGTGTGACCTCTAATGCCAGCGCCCGCGCCCGCGCCGCCAAGCAACAAAGCTGCTTTGTTCTCTCACCATGTGGATGCCACCCGGGGCTGCATGTGCCAAACATGTGAACGCTGTTCATCCCCATATGATGTCGAAACTTCTGTATTTTGGCTGTATGAGTTGTTCTGAGGATTTAGAATCGATTATTGAAGTTACGAGTAGGCTATCCTAACAACGTAGCGCAGAGTAGACTACACTCACCCCTAGTTCTAAGATTGTAAAAGTTAAATAAAATTCTGAAAGTACATAAGATGGCCAATAAGGAGGTTTTACGTTGCAGGATACTAGTTAGATATACAAACATATGTACAATACAATACAATACAATACAATATATCTTTATTGCACACCAAAATAAATTAATTACAATAAAAGGACTTAAACTAAAAATAATGTACAAGTGGGCGGCCTTATCTCCTTGAGTGATCTCTTCCAGGCAACCTTAGTAAGAAAGCGGTGAAAGAGATCAGTTTGGTCGGTGGCGTACAAATAAATAATACTTAAAATTAAAACCTATAACGAAACACAGAAAATAAAAGAAAATCAAACTAATTTACATGTTACAAATAATAATATTAATAAACTATGAACACACACATTTAACACCAATAAACGCGATTGATAGTTTACAACGTAGAGATGTAATGGCTGTACACCATACTCTGGTGTACAGCCATTACATAGTTACATTACATGTACATAGTTAGAAAGGTCGTAATCGTCGATGAGCAAGACAACCATCATTGCCAACAAATTCGTGAGAACTGGCTTAAAAAGCGCATCAATGAAAGAGTATCGTTATCACTCGGATTAGAGGTAATCTTGCATTACACACTGGATTTGAAAGCGACCTCTGTAATAAAAGTGTTAGTTTATTAGGGCGTTTGCATACTGCCAGCTGTGTGGAACGCAGCTGCGAATCGCCGATGTGAATGTGGCACTACAGTGATTCACATAGTACATCTGTACTAGAGATTTTATAGGGGAAGTGTATTACCACGTTGTATGAATACAGTAGCTATTTCATTTAAAAATTAAAATTAATAAGTTAGATTTTGTTCTAATGACCTAGTTTATAATGATTGCGAATTATAATTGCGTTAAAATAATTTAGTAACTTCCTTCACTTCGAGATCGGGATCGAGAAGTCTGTGGATGATGGTGATTATGATATAGACCAGGAGAATGAAACTCTGGAGAAATGTGTAGTGTTTTTCCGCTGCCACTGCTCCTTAACAGACTTCAAACAACAAACTTGTTGGTTTTTAGGTGTGTTCCTCTATATACCACCGCCACAACTCACCTCCTAACCAACGTGGCCTCCGTGGCTCTCAAAATCTTTCAACACCGCACCTTGTGTCTTCAAGTTTCGTAGTTCTCCTTCGGCAAGATATTCTCGTCGACACGTGTTTCGCCTCTCCACGAGGCATCCCCAGGACGTGTTGACTCCTCGAACGTCGGTCCGAAAGTTCATTCAAGTTGGAGTTTCATTTACAATGGACGTCTGATTTAATATCTTATAGACTAGGAGGTAAAATATCTACCTATTCTTCAACCTATCGTAGAAATATAAATAGATTAGAATTTCAAACTAATTTACTAAATAACCTAAACTAAATCAGTCTGTCTTCATAAATATTCAAATAATAGACGACACTTCATAGCTGATATAATTATAATTGAACAAATACGCGAGCCAGCTCAATAAAACACAATTAATGATTGCGTAATGTTACCAAATCTACATACGAGTACATACTGTCTATTTATGGCGCACTTCAATTGAAGAACTGAACCAATCACGACTCTAAAAGAATAGTGCTATCATTTCATTAGTTGGTTCATAGCATGTCTAAGGTCAAACCATTTCTATATGTTGCTTAAAAATATAAGTAAAATCAGATAATTTATATGATCTATATGAAATATTGTAAATTCTCGTATGTGAAAATTTAATTATTCTTGCCGTATGCATGGATAATTCAAACTTCACACACGAGTATATCAGTACCAAATAATACCAGCAAATTTTACTTATCTTGACATTAAACCGTTACATTTCCAATAGGTACCAGCATAAACGTCACACATCATATCAACAAAGTAACATAAGAAACGAACAAAAGTTAACAATCCTCAAAGTCTAAACATTCAGCATCCATAGTAAAAAAAACCAACACAAATAACCTATAGCGGCGTCAACTCGACTACAATAGTGGCATATCACATCATCTGCAATTAGGGTCACGAATAATTGACGCCAAAGGTTTAAGGGCGTTTCTTTCACCATAAAAACCGACATTCATAAAACCCTCATAACATAAGTGAATCAAGATATCGTATACACCTGGCTTTCACCCCGACTCGACCTATTTCATTGTACCGTTTGAAAGTACTCGAAAAAATTAAATAATGCTTTCCATGGCTCATTGGTTGCGTGAATAAGGAATTCTTGTATGAGATTTCGTTACGCGAATTTTTTTGTTTCCTCAAGAGTTTGTTGATGTAGAGATTGCGAACTAAAACGAAATAAAGCTGTTAAAATATGATGGAGAATTTACTTTAAAAAAAAAATTTTGGAAAATTACAAACCACACAAGCTAACGTTTTCATAATATTTTTCCAAGAAATGTATGAAAAACAATCAAAAAGCTAAAAAATCAAGCCTAAAACCCTCCCAACATCAATAACAATCTCTTCCATCTTCCATTCCGGTCCATAATCCAATATCCATTGCTGTGCGATCGAATGAGCGCGGCGAATGTTGATAATGTATACTTCTATAGGCGAGTTAAGTGCCAACACTATGTAGGCACCCACGCCGCGTCACAACACCCCTATGTGGCAACCAGTTAAACTTGAGCTCTGATTAAATAGCATTTTTTTGGCTGGATTCTATAAAATATGATTTAGGTAACTATTATGCAGTTGGTATGTATCACTATTGTGTACGTGTAACCAACTAACACCTTCCACTATTTTATTTCATCCAGATAAGTATAACCTAAAAACAATTTGTAATGAAATTGTATCGTCACGAACGCATTCATCAGAAATTGTATACATTTAGAAAAATACAAATGGAAATTAAGTAAATTTTAATGGTTAAATACATTAACTGAATGATTATGATGAAGAGTGAAATGATGAGTCATGCTTTACTCATAATGTCACTCGATATCTCTTTTTGTATAAAATGTAGCTAGAATATATCAAAACAATTTTTAGTGTCAATTATGATAGGTCTATCTATACTGGTTATAAAATCACAGGCCATAACGTCAGCTTCGCGGGGTGAGTCCTTATCCTCACATTACATACGAACTCTGTATGTGGGAACCTCCATCCATACAACCATTGTGATACTATTGTTGTAAATCTGTGGGAGTAACATTTTGACATTTCCATTGTTAGCCTTTTATTTCCCTTTTTGGAAGTTGAAAGGGAAAATCATTTTGTAATTTTTATATTCATAAATTGTTTAAAATAGCAATGTCATTTTCTTTGAGTATTTCGTATCAATATACTAACCTCATAGATTATATTAACGTGAAATGGGTTATTATAAATTTATTTTATTTTAAACCTTATAATAAGATCACTATAAGAAATATTCCATTATTGTGCCATTCACTATGAAAACTTGAATGGTAATCTATTTTTTTATTAATATATCTGAGAACGTTATTATTACATTTCCTTATCGACATGATTGAACATTTGTATCTCCACCACAGAACAATCGTACAATCTTTTAATACCAAAAAGTCTAATATAATGCACCCTTGTCTAATAATGTAAAACAGTCACGTGTGTGTCACGTGACCACCCCCTCCCTCCCTTCCCCCCACCCCGCTGCCTTCATTACTCAAATATCTAGGTATTTGTTCATCGGCCGCGCACGTGGGCGGACGTCTGCATTATTAAATGCCTTTTACGCTTATTGCGAATTAAAATCCCCCGCCTATATGGCAGCGATGTTATTAATGCTACAGGGTTGTTAAGCGGACGACCGTGGCGGATCGACAAAATGATAGTTGCCAAAATGAACAGCTTAAAAGCAATGTTATATTGTAATCACGAAGGGTACTCGTAGGAGCTAGGATGAATGGGTTGCATTTTTTTTAGAATAGTTTAATGGCTTAGAAACGCATTCAATGGATTCAAAGTAGATACGAATTGAATTCTGAAAGATACGTTACTTGTTATGCCGTCACACAGGTCTCAACGTAGTCAGGATAACTAATATTTTGCTACTCAACATTGTATTGCATAATATCATATTACAAAAATAATTATTCATTTTTTTATTACAAAACATGCCTATTTATACATGCATTATTTTAGGTTAGGAGTACAAGTATAGATAAAACTCAATGGTCACTATATTTATCACAGAGCATAAATCACTTTGAAAAGTTTCTGGAATAACATTCCTAAAAACGTACGTAGAAGTACTACGATCGTAGAGGTTTCGTAGACCGTGACCCCCAAACAAAAGACATCAACGCCTCACCTACTGTTAAAACTGCACGATTACATCTTACGTGCAATTATCAAAACTGCACGATATCACCAATCGTGCGGTTTGTGTTGGTTTGTTCAGGAAGCGTTGGTTCTCGTAGGAACCTCAGGGTCTCGTGGGAACCCGGCGTGGGAAGCGCAAGGCAGGTTGGAGGTCACAGGTCGGGATAATTACGGGCGGTGATTGGGCACGCGCATCTCGCCGGGGTGTACGCATACAATGTGATCTCATTGATTATAAGACTTTGAACATGGAATGTTGGAATTAAATGGAGCCATATACATGGCTGCTGATTAAATTGAAGCATGTAAGGGTCGTAACAATTAGTGTAGATCAAAAAACATGCAGGCTAACAAATTACTGTAAAATAGTGGGTAGTCTTATTATTTTTGATCACTATTTGTAATTTTAATGTAAACTTGATTAATATGTGTAAATAGAAGAGCTAAATTTAAAAACCTTGTCCGGTGTTACAGTATTACTATAAACTTATTAATTTAAATATTGATAGATAGATAGATAGATAAAACTCTTTATTGTAACACACATTGAAAAAAAAAAATAAAGACAAACAAAAACACAAACGACTTAAAAAATAGTGCCACAACTGGCGGCCTTATCGCTAATAGCGATTTCTTCCAGGCAACCGTAGGATGGACAGGAGTCGAAAGAAAAATAAAGGATGGGGTGTTCAAAAAAGAGAAAATATTATACAAACAATAAAATATTCAATATTATATACATAATAACAAATAACACATATTACTTATAAGTGTAAATAACTATAAATATATAACACATATACATATTATACCTACATACTATAACGACAGAAGGAGACAACAATAAACACACGATTTCAACAGCAGATTATTGAGCTATTGAGTTTAGGTACCAGTTTTTAACCTGTGTTTTGAAAGCCTCAAGAGTCTGAGCTTGTTTGATACACAAAGACTGATTATATAAACACACTGACTCAACTGATATGTACTGTTTCACATTAATCGTATTTGGTTAACTAATTAGCGATAATTAAACAACAGTCGTCAGCGATCAGTCCGGTGTCTTTACGTTGTAAATGTGCATCTCCATACAGCTGCAAAACAAACCAGTGAGGAAGACAAATGGGCTGATTGTACCCATATTTACATAAAAAGCCTTGCTACAGTACTGATCTTGTTACTTACAGTAAAGGAAAAGACTCATCTTGAAGAGATGATGTTCGGGATTTCGCTAAAACCTGAAACCATTAACTTAAAAGCAAAGAAAAATTTTATTTAATTAAGAATGATGTCAAAATCCAGCAAACTGGTCACAATTGATACAATAAAGAGATTCAACTTACATTACGCAATCAGTCGTTATGCTATAAAGGGTAAAAAAAATTTTTAGTTTTTACAGAAAAATTAATATGTAGTAGTGATGTAACGAATGTCATTTTTTAAACATTCGCGAATGCGAATGCGGATGCGAATATCCATAACCGACATTCGCGAATGCGAATGCGAATGTTCCGTTTTTTTTTTTATCATTACCTGTTTTATTTGTTGGATGTTTCGTTTTTGTTTTCAAATTCAGCGCCAATCGTCTATGTCTTGATGGCAGTTTGAACGAAGTGCGTTCCGTTTGTAGTTTGTTACGAGAATTCATATTATAGATTATTGCAGGAAAAAAAATGCTCTATCTGATTATCATTTTTAGTTTTGTTTAAGTAGATGATTGATTATAATAACATTAAAGTGTTATGTGATAGTAAAAACGTATAAAAAACTCTAAGAAGAATTAGTTTTTGTTTGTTTACTTATATTGCTTTTATTGGATTATATATTTTGTCTCATAAGTTTCAAAGAAAATTTAATTGTTAAGTTTCATTGCCCAAAGTAAAGTAAAATATGTAAATAAGTAATGCCAAGGCAAATGATAAAGTGAAGTGAAGACTGATAATGTGATTAATTACGAGGTTAATCTACATTTTCTTGTATTAAAAAACATAAGAAATGAATTAATTTTAATTTTATTAACCTACTATCATCTTCAACTTGTTTTTTTTTCTGATTTTCATATTCGCAAAACATTCGCAAAAATTTGCGAATGCGAATGCGAATACGAATGTGCAAAAATATGCGAATATTCGCGAATGCGAATGCGAATGCGAATATTCGTTACATCACTAATATGTAGGAACTATATTTTCGTTTCGTACAGTATTTCAAGTAACAAAATACTTTTTTCCTTTCTTAGAATCCGTTGTATCCCAGACTTTATACCAAAATTAACATAATGAGGTCTGCCGTCTAGCATCCAGCCAAGTAACGGTAGAGTCCTTGTAAGTCTCGACTAATAAATAAGTAAATTAGCGGCGATATAAAAGCAAACGACAACTTTCCGTTCCACTTGACTTTAAAATGCGTAGGAAATGCTTAATTGTGATAGTGATCGGAATCGAAATGAGATGGCGCTTTTTAGGACGTAGGGATGTGTAACTTGGTTTTAATTTAAGAGATTGTCTATTGATAAATAGATGTATTAGGTAGACATTTTATAACTTTTTCTGCAGGAGAAAATTTAATTGATACAAAAACAAAATATAACCTTCATCATTCAAATTTCGAATAAATTATTATGTTATACCGGGATAAAAGTAGACCATATCTTATTCATATCCGGGATAAAAATTAGTCTGTCGAGTCTAGTCTATCTTCATACCAAATTTCATTCATATCGGTCATGCGTGAAAAGATAATAAACATACACATTCACCCACAAACTTTCGCTTTCATTATATTAGCGATATGAAATGAAATATACTTAGGTTAGGAAACTATAAAGGTCACCCACCATAAACGAAATAATTAATCTTTTGTTACAATTATGGGCTAGACATATATCGGGCATGTTGTTTTGTGTATGTACTACAATTAAATGAAAAAAAAAAACCTTACGCTATTTGAAACTATCACGATAATCGACCATCAAATTAATGAGCCACAATTTGTATGTAAACGTACCTATAAGAGTAGAATTACACACTTACCCTGCATTTCGAAGCACGTGAGAACTCGATGGTATTCCTAAAGTAAACGCCATAATTCGGTTTAAAGTTTAAAAACTTCACATGAGAACCCGCGGTTCCTGTGTGAACCGAAAGCCGTGAGAGCCTATTTCGGACGAGGTCATGGGTCAGTTAATGAGAAAACGAAATATTTCTTTACGACCATTACAAGGCTTCGTGGGTGTAATTTGTCCGCTGTATTTGGGCCGGCAAATTTTTGGGCGGTAAAAAATTGGTGCTTGTGGAAATTATGTTGTTCGCAACTTTGTACATTCATGATTGTAAATGTTTTATTTTATAAGGTTTGAACCACATGAATTTAATAAGTAGTAGTTATATATCTGCAAGTGATAGGTGAATAGGCTTAGGTAAACAATCATAGTGTCAATTATCGTCATGCAAACTTTATCAGGAAGAAATTGTATGCACATATTATATGTAACTGTAACATTTAGTAGTACACTCTACTACAATTGCATCTAAAATGCATCCATACAATACCTATATAATATGCGTGCGTCACTTAGTTACACTATTGTATTAACTAATCTCTAATGCAGTTGTCGAGCGGTTCCCATGATATCGGACATGCGTGGGACAGTACACAATTGAAGTCGATAGCGCCGCACGCGCCGCCACGTGGCCGAAAAACGAACTAATGAGCCCGCACCTGCATATATACATAGTCCCACGAATTAAGGGATTTCTCGCGCCCTCCCGTGGGATTGCACGGAATCGATGTTTGCTCTGTCAATATCGTGAGCAATAACTGCAGCCAATATTGCGAGTGTTGTTTATTGCCGCTGGGTATTGGGTTTTGGTCTTAGCAAATATTGTAGGGGAAGATATTGGATAGAACAATCATATCGTATACAATAATTTCATTAATAAGACAGACATTTGTTCAGCATAGATAGCGTTGTCATTACAGTTTTAAACAAAATTTTAGTTCCAATAAAATACAATTAGAGTTAGCATCCTTTTAAAAATAATAAACTAAGTTTTAAAGATCGGCAAACACTTTAATCAGTCTAACCACGGCTCAATAAATCACCTATTTATCTACATGTTTTGATAGCCCAGACAAGGGGCTTATTAAGTCCATAACCATTGTTTAGGGGCACATTTAACCGCTATAGCGCTTGTGTAGTAGTATTGCTGATTAATCAGGACTCCGGGAGGGGTGCAAAGACTCCACGGAGGGTATTGAGGAGTACAAGGGGTGTAGAAGGTACAAGGGTATCACGCGATGGGAGCGGCACGCGCCCGGCACTCCCACGGCACGCGTATACAACTCTACTCTAATCATGACCGAGGGCAAAGCATTCAACCCCCGGCTCTAATGTGGAGACCTTAATGAGACTGATTCCAAACAAAGGCGTAGGTTTGTGCTGCTTAAACAGTGAGACAGTTGGCATGAGATTTGGTTGTAACTCATTTAACTGTAGTACTATGATGGACCTACTATAAAACTAGTTGTCCAATCCACAGAAACGCCCAGACATAAAAGTCTTTCTATCTATTTGCCATAGCCTGCAGTTAGCCACAGACCTGCATTTCGTTTTGATTTTGGGTGGCAATTACCAACAAAGCACGATGTAATCTTTCTCATGGAAAATTACGATACTTACCTGGCTTATAAAGACTTGTTTTGCAGACTCGGCGACAGGAAACATGCAAGAAACAATAATTACGGCTCACGTCTTATTTGCTGTTACCAATTTCACACTTCAACGTTCAAATCATAAATCATAAATCATAATGTTTATTAACCTTACGACATCGCGCCGTACAGGGCAAGTCAAATGACATAGGTAATCACTTCTTAACAGTAATGTCTCTTTTCAATTACTTATTGCTACATATATGTATACACTTATTATAATCAGTGAGCCTTAATCAAAAGGCAGTCCACAGAAAGTGTTTATTTATTACACCTGCAGAGACAAAATGAGTTGACGTATTTTTTCTGCGTCGGGCCCAGAGCCATAAAAACACCTGACGCATTGTCATCCTACATTTTCTTAAGGTGTTTATGCGCTTAATTTTTTTCTCGTCTCGATTTTTTAATTCGTCTCCGAAGATGACAAAGGGACGGTACCTGTCCGTCTAAGACAATATTCTGTCAATTGCACAGCGAGGGTGCTTTTGATTTCCACCAGTTTTAGACGTGGACAAAAAGCCAATACGTGAGGATACAATACCTTCACCGGTAAAACAAAATTGTGGCAGTAAATTTAATTTGTCAGGTAGCCACGAACACACGTTTTGACGCGGAAATGGACAGTAAATTGTACGTGAGTACATAATCGAGGCTTTCTGGGTGAGAAAGCAAATAAGCGATACGATGTTCTCATGCTACGTTCGAGATTTGCTTAAAATAACTTTGTTGAATGATAAAATTTACGCGACATTTAATTAAAGGCGTATTATAAATAAGATATTCGTGTGTATCGTGCTATCTCACTGCCATAAAATACTGCTAATGAACACGTGGTTTTATATTGAATTGTTGAATATTGTTTTAGCCGTATGTACCTAACACCCAAAAAACAATTAAGTCTCACCAAACAAAATAATAATTTTTGGGAAAATTTTACACCACTCAAAATTTATCAGCATATTTCAATAAATCACTAGTTTTGATTGCAACCCAATAAAGTTATTCAATGTAGAATTATAATTTATTTTAAATGGATTGCTCCATTTACCTACCGCTACCTGAGTATCCCAATCTCAAGGTGACTTAAAACTTTTTGCCAGGTTTTTTATAGCTTTATTATTACGAATTGGACCTCTTTGTGTGGTCGTTGATGTATTTCAGACCCTTATTAGGAAATCATTATTAATGAAACGCTTGTCGTTTGATCCAATTAGGACTGATTGATAAAAACTATGGTAAATTACAATACCACTGAATCGACAAACTGGATGCTCTGAAATAGCAGAAATATAGCTGAATCGTATATAATATTTTTAGGTACTCATAATTAAACCTTAGTTGATAAAATACTGGCATACATTTATAATTGAGGGTGTTGATATATTAAAAACTTTTATTGACATAATTAATAAATTAATGAGGTGTCTTGAAATGATTAACCATTCACCTGAATTAATTTATAGTAAATTAATTTGGAAAGGTTTTATCATGTTTTTATTTAAAATACTTAAAACCTGAATAGGAATTTTTTGGTATTTTCTATCAACAAACACACAAAGCATATTTATTGTGTATCGTGTGTATTTTTTCCTGATTTATTGGTTCCCGTGTACCTGTGCCGCAGCCTCCGTGAGACCGTGACAAGTGGATGCCGGCACGTCGCACTATTGTTCCCGCACCACGCACCCCGCACCCCGCACCCGCAGGCTTCTACTATAAAGGCTTTAATTTCAACCTGAGTCAAGTGTGTT